>JAVQJF010043125.1:0-27989 GCA_036023855.1 Gadopsis marmoratus
TGATGGTCGTGGGGAGCGAAGGCTGGACCGTGTGGTCCGATCCAACAGAAGAGCTTCTGTAGCTCAAACTGCTGAAACAGTGATGCTGGTTCTGATAGAAAGGTGTCAGAACACACAGAGCATCGCAGCTTGTTGCAGATTGGGACGCTCAGGGTGCCGTGCTGTCTGGATGTTACAGCTGATCGCTGTATATTTGAAGTTATCGAATGTGCAAATTGTTGATTTTAATGTTTTCATTATTACTCATCTATCTCAACTCTGTGTTCTCTTTCCTTCCCTCAGTGCTATCCAGTTCAATGATGCCAACTCTATCAGTCGGTACTTGGCTCGGGTGGCTCCAGCTTTTGGCCTCTATGGAGCCAACATGATGGAGCAGACTGAGGTGTGTGTTTGTGTTAGAGATTCCAAAGTTTCCCACAGGATTTGCTGTTTCTTGTACTCTTGTATAACTAAATTACTCTGGGCTCGGCCCATTGACGGAGACCCTCAGGCGGCCATGTGCTCTCCTTGCAGCCTGTTACGAAGGTCTGATTTGACCTGAACATGAGGGTAACTACACTTATCCAAATGGAAACGATTCTACAGTTTCATGCATTTGCAATGAGTTACATGTATGGCACATATCTCTGCGGCCACAGTCATGCCCTTTGTCCTTACCCTGTTCAGTGTGGGGAAGTGTGAATGAAAGCTGGCAGTAATACTACCTGCACTTTAATCAAATATCTGCCACTTGCAAGATAGAAGTCATCGCGCACAAATTCAAGCTTTCAGCTGCAAGCTAGAAATGAAACTGGGATAGACATGACAACTGAGCCACCCTAGGAAACGTTTCCTATTTTCTTATCTAGGCTAGTTAGTTAACCACTTCCCTCAAACGGTGTCGTGTCCTCAAAATGCTGCCAGAAATGTTGCTCCAGACAGTCGCTTCTAGCGCGCATGTGTAATTGTGTGTAAATATGCGCATTCAAATGCAAGGAACCTGTAAATTAATTGACACTCCGATTGGCTGTAACTGCGTCCACTGGAACCAATAGAGTCCGATATAGAAATGTGACCTTTACGCTTGAGTATGTCGCCAACAACGATGGCGGGTGAGAACTGATCACATACAAGTAGAACAAGCAATGCGCCATGCAAAAGGGGAGACCATCCACATCTTTTACAACTTTATGTATTAGTTTTACATAGAGAACTAAATGGCTCACATAGACAAACACACTCACCGGTTAGTGCTGTTCCTCTAGTTTAACAGGAAATCACTGGATTAGTTTTGTAATCGTTTGGTGTTCTTTTTCCTCACTTGAGATGCTGTCTGGTGTCCGCAGGTTGACCACTGGTTGGAGTTCAGTGCTCGTCGTCTGTGTGGTCAGTCTGGTTTGACTGTGGCACTGGGGGAACTGGACAAGGCCCTTTCCCTGCGGACCTTCCTGGTTGGACATTCCCTCACCCTGGCCGACCTTTCTGTCTGGGCAGCCCTCAAAGGTCAGTGCCATTTTCCTCTATGTCTGTTTTAGCGTTTTAGTCCTGTAGTTTGAAATGCAGCACAACAGGTTGCTGTTGTTGTTTCCCTGCAGGTCATGGCGCATGGCCAAGCCAGGGCAAGTCCTTCTCCCATGTCAATCGCTGGTTCTCTTTCCTGAGCTCGCAGGTTCCCTTCACTGCTGTGGGCAACAAGTATACCAGTAAGAACGCTCCAATGAGCAAATCCAATGTAAGTGTAATTTCAGACATTAACAAGGGGAAAAACATAATCTATAGCTGTGGTTACCTGGACAATTATTTCTCCAGGTAAATAGTAGTCATTCTCATTAGAGATTCCAACTTAACTCTTTACAACGACTCTAAATGAAGGCATGTTATCAGATCTGCTTTTACATGACTTTATTTGACAAGACACATGATTGTTAGCATCAAAAGTTGTTCAGATGTTAAAGAAAACAGAACTGTTGGTGCCCTGTATAGAAACTAAAATGATAATCACCATCTTGATAAAAAGCACACCTCAATCTGCGCAGATTCATTGGTTGATTATTATGTTTATCAGTTTATTGAAACTCACTATGTGGTTTACCTCATTGTGGGGGGGGAAGAGTCACAATAAGTACAAAAATAATGCAGCCGTCCTGTTGTGGTCCTGACTGTTTTGTCCCTCATCAACAGTCAGATGAGAAGAAGCGGGATGTTGGCAAGTTTGTCGAATTGCCAGGAGCTGAGATGGGCAAGGTGGTGGTTCGATTCCCTCCTGAGGCCAGTGGGTAAGGCGTGATGTGGTGTTTAACCCTCAGAAAGCTGACCTCCCGTGGCCACCGCAAAGTGGGAGGTCGTTGTTTGTAATTTGGTTTAAATAGATCTAAAGTAAAAACCGTAATACTTTGATTCTTTCTGCAGCTGAAAGCGAAGGCTTCTGTCTTGTCATCACGTTGTGTTCTAGTTTTTTCATTTATGACAAGTTTCAGAAATTTATCAGTCATTACGTTTTATTGACTTACTCCCTTTTAGCTTAGGTAACATTATCTAGGAAATTACATCACAATAAGCAAAAATACCAATTAGCATATCTCAAACAAAAAAATACACATTTCAATTAACTTATGGAGGGTTGAGAAATATTTTGTTCATGTTTCTATGTTCAGAATGGTTATGGATCAATATGTTATGTGGTTTTTATTTAGAAAGATTTGAAGAGAAAACATGTCAGATCTTTGATTGTTTTCATTTAACACAATGTCATTACTTTTATCAGTCATTATGGTTTATTGACTTGCATAACATTTAGCTTATGTTGTAGAGATTTTAGGGATATGAAGCATTTACAAAACTTTATGATAAGAAGTTACATCACAATAAGCAAAAATACCAATGTAGAAACTGGCACACCATTTATAGTTTAAAGGTTTAAGAGGTGGTCATTAGATTCCTAAGTGTGCATTAGGAGTTTAGTGCCTTTCATAACAGGGGCCATATTTTTTTGGGTCTTTGTGGCCAGATACCTGCATATTGGCCATGCCAAGGCTGCTCTGCTCAACCAGCACTACCAGGTCACATTTAAAGGCAAGCTCATCATGCGCTTCGACGACACCAACCCCGACAAGGAGAAGGAGGACTTCGAGAAGGTAAAGCATTCGGATCTCAGAGCAAATGGAGAAATAAAATTGTGAATTAGTCGTTAATATATCAAAACTACTTGTAAGAAACCAGAAACGGGACTGTCTTAATTACTCATGAAGATAAATTGGCTGGTCTTATTTCAGGTGATCCTGGAAGATGTTGCCATGCTCCAGATCCATCCAGACCAGTTCACCTACACCAGCGACCATTTCCCCACCATATTGCAACTTGCTGAGCAGCTGCTTGCTGAGGGCAAGGCCTACATCGACAACACGCCTCCTGAGCAGATGAAGCAGGAGAGGGAGCAGCGCACTGAGTCCAAATGCAGAAATAACAGTACGCCTGCGGGGGGCATTACATTGATTACCAGTCAGAGGGGATGTTGAAGCTGACAACATGCAACTTGTGCCTCTTCTCTGTAGCGGTGGAACAGAACATGAAGATGTGGTCGGAGATGAAAGCCGGGACGGAGTACGGCCAGACCTGCTGCATGAGGGCCAAGATTGACATGAGCTCCAACAATGGCTGCATGAGAGACCCCACCCTCTTCCGCTGCAAGAACACTCCCCACCCTCGAACTGGAAGCACCTACAAGTACTTGACTTTACGTCCAGGGAGGGGCTAACTAGGTTATCAGTCGAAATGATAAATATTAATTGTTGAAACTTCCCCCCACCTTTCTTCCAGAGTCTACCCAACATATGACTTTGCCTGTCCCATCGTGGACAGTTTGGAGGGTGTGACCCATGCTCTTAGGACCACCGAGTACCATGATCGTGACGAGCAGTTCTACTGGATCATAAACGCCTTGCGCCTCAGGAAGCCCTACATCTGGGAGTACGCCCGACTCAACCTCAACAACACAGTGCTGTCTAAGAGGAAGCTCACCTGGTTTGTCGACCAGGGATACGTAGATGGATGGTAGGTTTAGTTGTATTTATCTGGTGACTATGCTTACTAATGTGTCTACTTGGAATGCATAAGGCTTAGTTTATTACTTCTATTCCTATCTATTCCGCCAGGGTTCTGCCCCTTTCCTCGCTTTACCTTTAACTTTTTTCCCCTCTCTTCCCTCATGTTCTCTTTTTGACTTTTCTCATCATTCTCCAGGGACGACCCTCGCTTCCCCACTGTCAGAGGAGTCTTGAGGCGAGGAATGACTGTTGAGGGTCTGAAACAGTTCATAGCAGCCCAGGTACATCTGTCAGAGTTGGAGATTGGTGGGGGCAAATACCTGGATACCTCTCTTAAAACAGGCGGGAGTTGATGATTGCAGATAAAGAATGTGTCAGAGATACCAGTCTCTCTGCCAGACCAGAGAGTTTGTAGCAGTTGAAAGTGTGTCTTTTTTTCTTTTTTCTTTTTCTTTTATCCGACTCCTTCCAGGGTGGATCGAGGTCAGTGGTGAACATGGAGTGGGACAAGATCTGGGCTTTCAATAAGAAGGTACATGTTCCTCCTTTGTCATCTCGCATCTAAGCCTGGTTGTCTCAACCTAGCTGTATTACTTAAATGGAGAGAATAACAGATTCTGACATTGATTTTGGCTCCATTTAGTTTTTATTGACGCAGAGTCTGCATTGTTGTAACAGGAAGATGTACAAATCACTTAAAGGTATTTCAAAGGCACCTTCTGTAGTAGGCCACTGACTATGACGAGGTCTGAATTAAAGAAGTAATATTATCCTGCTTTTATGATCCGGGCCACCCGGCTTTGAACCAGTTTGCCCGAGGATCAGACTGTTGAATTACATCTTGTAATACAACTGCAGACCATTTTCACATACTGACATTGGAATAATGTGCTAGTTTTGAAGGATAAAGCCTAATTATACGTTTGTTTTTTTTTGACTTAGTGCATGTTAGACAAAGAGGGGATATAATGAATAAATATGTCGCAAACAAGCTGACGTCTGTAATTGACAGAGGTTCAGAGAATCCTGTTGGGTTCACTGCTGGCATGGCTTCTTTCTGCTTTGCTGTTCTCCTTCTGTTGAACACTTTCATTTGCTACCTGGTATCCTGCCTTGCTACCCCACCCTCACCCACCATATGACCCCAAAAATCCCCAAACCAGCTCCTTCATTTCATGTTTCATGACATTTGCTTGTATTCATGTCGTTGTCATCAGTGTTGCTTCCTATGTTTTTTTTTAATTTATTTTTTCCTTGCTGGCACTTGCTGCTTAATCCTCGAGTCAAGTAGAAGGTCCAAAACTAATAGTTTAAAAAAATGTACATAAGCAGAGAGTGGAGACATGTTGTTGGAGATGCTGGGACACAGCATACATATCTACCGTCAGGGAAAGAAGAAATGAGTGCGTTTCAGACCTTAGTTTTTATTGACGTGCGTTGAATACTAATGACAGGCTAGTCTTGCATCACTTCTGATTGGTTGATTTGGATACAGGTTAGGATGCACCAGGGACAAGGTACAATTGAACAGCTACCAAACGTAGTGATGCCTGCTGGCGTCAGGTTGAGATTTTGAAACAAAGGGCTCCATATGCATGATCAAAGCTCTTCAGACAGTTTTCCTTCACGGCAACTTGGTGCTATTTAAAGTTACTGTAACAGCAGCTCATGTTGAAATGTGGTTATCAACAGGGAATGAAAATAGTAGCTGTCACTTACAGGGTAAATGTTGGCTGTGGCAAGTCAAAGGCTGTATTCGGACCAAATCAGGCGTTGCGGCGATTAGCACAGGGCTGTGCTGTGGGAGTGTCACTACATGGCCATACTGATTGCAGCACAAGTAGTAATACTAACCAGCAATCCTAACTTGAAACACGGTAACGCCAAGTGTCTGCAGAGCGATGTTTGTACTCCCTTGTGGCAGGGTTGTACGTCTCTGGAAAGGTTCGATTGATCAGTCTCTCTTCCATCGTCACAGTTGCTCAGTAAACATCAGAATGCTACATGGTAAACAAAGTTCTCCTTCACCTGGCCGTCCTCCGGTCTGAAGAGCGGCGTGATTGGATTAGACTTCTTAAGTGCAAGCAGCCCATGTACTTGTGACTCACCAAACTGCTTTACTTTATGTAAATCTTCAACTTTTGTGCCAGTGTGGCTATTTTAAGGACAGTTTTGCTGTGATTGTATGTAGCAACAAGTGTTTTTGAAAACAATCTGGATAACAGACTGGCATCATAGGTGGGGTTTAGCATGATGTTCCATGTGAAAGTAAAAGTTGGGGCTTGGCTAGGGGAGGAATTAAGATAAACCTTTATTAGTCCCTCAGTGGGGAAATTGCTGTACCAACTAAACCGACAAAAGCAGGAAGGTGTGGCCGTTGCATGAGGACAAAGCGGCGAGGGGAAGTTATGCAAACAGTCCATTCTATGTAAATGTGTCTCTTCCTCTTTCCTCTCTCTCTTCCTCCCTCCTCGTATCTGACATTAAACAGCATCTCACTCTTCTGTTTCCAAGCTGCCAATTAGCTGTCTGAAGGTACTCCTCCTCCACCTCCTCTTGCTCATTTTCATTTTCCGCTCCACCCCCTGCTTTCATCATGGGCCGGTCTACCTGAATGTCCACCAATACATCACTATTCACTATTTTACCAGCTCAACAGACGTCCACCGTGTGTAGTGTGTCCAAATAATGTGCAGTTACCTGTGAAAGAACAAAAAGTATTAAAAAGCAAAAGGCAGCAGAGGCGTGTAGTAGTAAGTCAAAGAGACACGTCCTTTACACTGACGAGCGAATTCGCAAAGAATTCGTATGGCTAGAATCACAATAACACCAACTCTACAATAAGTAATAATCATAATACTAATAATTATTATTTGGCATTTATTGACATGCTGTTAATGATATAACACAATAATAATCAACATTAATATTCAGGGGGGGGCGCCGGCCCAGATAAGGTTGAGATCCACTGCCTTAAATGAATGAAACCAATGAATGAATAAATAAATGTGCTTCGATTACCAATAACTCTCTGAAGACCCAATGGCTAATGGTGGCATTTGTGTATTGGTCTTTATGCAGTGTGGCTTTTGGTGCCAATTTTGCACCAAATGTAGCATATTCTACCTAATATAAATAGGTGCAAAGTTAGGGGTGCATTTCACCCTTTGTGGGTGCTTTGAGAATTTCACAGTTTACTTTTGTTTTATTTGTGCGGCGCAATCCTTCTGTGAGTTCACCTGTGAGTCTCTACCAGCTGTAAAGCTGAACTCTTATCCACAGTGTTATCGTAGAGGAGTAATTACAGGATTTAATGAAGTTGTTGGTAAACTAGTTATTGTTTTGGGAATATTTTGGGCTGGATTCATCACAACTCTGAATCGGCCCCCTATGTGACAGCTCCTCTTGCATCAAGGCACAAAAATGAGTAATATGATGAAACGATGGGTCAGTGTTACTCTCGTGCATGCTGTCGTATCTGTTTGTTGCTTTCATCACTTACCATTCTCCATCCTCAAAAGTGATTGTGAGCAATATTGCAGTAGTATGTAGTGATCTGTTTTCTCTCCCTCTCTTCTGTCAAACTGTGCCAAAAACACATGTTTGTGGCTTCAGTTTCGCGTTGTCACGTTTAAAATGTGATCGAATGCATGCATGCATGCAAAACAAAGGAAAATAAACACAAGGATGTCATGGTAGATTGACGATACACGAAATGCCATTTACCTATGCACAGCAGTTATGGGAGTAAGTCGGGCTACTACAGTGAAACCACCATGTCTTATTTAGAGTGGACAGGAAGCAGCCCATCTGTGATTTAGGTGGATTTTTTAAACCAGTGAGTAAAATGGGCAAATTTCAGAGGGTTTTTTTCTAATGCAAAAACTAACTAACAAAAAAGACGGGTACATAAATGGCAAAATATGTTTTTAAAAAGTCAGCGATTCAAAGCTCTTGTTGGTTTCATTCACATCCAGTGTTAAATCCTGCTCCCCTCATGTCGCCCTCTCCAGCTTTTCCCCTTCCCTTCATCCTTCCTCGTCATTTATTCACTACTATATTCCAGTTAATTAATTGAACGTGCTCGTTCATTTATGTGAGGTTTTGGAAGTGCTTCACACTTTATTTCCTAAAGCAAACATCACAAGCAACCATTTAGTAAGGAAGTCAAAGGTCATTGTCAGATAATCGGCATTTTGTCAGCCAGTCCTGTTTTACCGATGAGAACATGTTTTTCTATACTGTAAAAAGATGACAAGAGGTACATTTGCAACATCTGGTATAATCCCACTGGGGCCTGCATCCCGAAAACGTCTATTGTGCTGTGAAGTGCGTATGAAGTATCCACTAACGCTTCTTTGTGCTCTCCTGGTGTAACGTAAACCACATCGCCCATGCTGGGATGATAGCGACGTGTTTCAGCTTGGATGGTCTTGTTTGCAAACCACTCGGTGATAATTTGTGCTCCGTAGCAGTCAAGCTGGCTGGTAAAATAGTGAAAGTGGATTGTGGCTGAATAAGCAGCTGGAGAAAAGCTAGTTTCCCTCGTCTGCACACAATCACAGTTCCGATCACTTTTTCTTTCGCCACTTGTCTGTCTTACTTTCGTCACTTGTCATTTACTGAGCTGGGGTGTTTCTTTTGTTTCAATGTTTGCTTTGATTTGTTTTTCAAAGACGATAGTTTTTGAAAGTTGCATCATTTTCTGCTTTGTCCTATTCATTACTCAGCATTTTGTATGTGGAGCTCGTTATGAAGCCCTAGTCTGCCGTTTCTTTTACTGACTGTGTGTGTGTGTTAGGTCATTGACCCGGTGGCTCCCAGGTACACGGCTCTGTCGAGCTCCTATGTGGTTCCTGTTTCTGTCCCAGAGGCTACAGAGGGGATCAAGGAAGTGGCCAAACACCCTAAGGTTAGCACTCTTTTTCGTTTATACACACACACATAATGTAATCAGGAAACCTCAAACTTGATGATGTGTGCTTGGAGGACTTGCATGAACTACTCTTTACATTGTACAGCACATTTAGAGCCTTGCACTATGGGAATAGTGTGCCCTTGTACACCAGGCGGTGTGGTAGACGTCATAAGCACTAACGGGAGGCTGATGTGCTGTATGTCCACATTTCAAAAAGCAGCTCAGTGACCTGTTGGTGTCTACACATGATTTTTAATTGTTTTCAACTTAATGATTCTTAAGCCTGGTTAAACCAAAGATTCGTGACGAGACTAGTTGAATCTTGCAACTACTTGCAGTCTGCAACGTTCCTGTACTTCTGTTCTAACTGCCAGCTTTAAAGGCTTTTTTTGTAGCTGGATATAATTTGTAGCATCTTAAAAGATGAACGAGTTAGTGAGTTACCTGCTGCAGTTGCTTTTCTAGTATTGATGAAACGTCAAAAACAAGAGGATCGAGATGACCAGCGGACTAGCTGACAGGTGACGTGTCTTACGTTCTAAACTTAGTTCCATGTGTGGCAGGCGACGCCATCAGCTGGCCGTAGTCGAGCTGAGACGTGCCAGTTCACGCTGCTGCGATGCTCTAAGATGGGTTTCTCTCATCATGAATCTTTGGTCTGAACTGGCCTTTAGTTCCAAACAGCACTGAGCTGTAGTAGTCAGTCATTCCACTCACTGGGACCATCGTGCACATTCAAGTGCTGAAGTCATTTCTATGTCCATCCAGAACGTGGAGGTGGGCATGAAGGAGGTTTGGTATGGGCCTCGGGTCCTGGTTGAAGGAGCTGATGCAGAGACGTTCGCGGAGGGAGAGATGGTCACCTTCATCAACTGGGGCAACCTCATCATCACCAAGATCAACAAGTATGTAGGATCATTGCTGAGCAAACCCATACTGCTGTTGACAATCACATAATGTAATACTGTGCTTTCCCTCCTGTGAATGTTCTCGTCCTCTCTCATGCACAGAGGGGCTGATGGTAAGGTTGTGTCCATGGAGGCTCGCCTGAACCTGGAGAACAAGGACTACAAGAAGACAACGAAGATCACATGGCTGGCTGACACAAACAGCGCCCCGCTGCTGCCCGCCGTCTGCATCAACTACCAGCCGATCATCTCCAAAGCAGTCATCACCAAAGACGACGACTTCAAGGAGTACATTAACAAGAACAGCAAGGTCTGCTCTATCGCGTGTGTTTTTAATCTCACCGTGTGCGTAACATTTGCTGTGGTCATATTCATATCATTTGTCGGCCATCTCATACCCACTCTCTTAGTTGGAGGAGAAGATGCTGGGAGATCCCTGTCTGAAGAGCCTGAAGAAAGGTGACATCATCCAGCTCCAGAGACGGGGCTTCTACATCTGCGACCAGCCCTACGAGCCAGTCAGGTGAGGGGAAAGGACCCATTTGTTTGTTTGAACCACCCCAGTTCAGAGATTACCAACCACATGCTTGGATGTGCCCGGCATTATCGCAGTTCAACGCCCCCCCTGTCCGCCTCTAACTGTGGTTAACATCTACAGTCCTAACAGCTGTAAGGAAAGTCCCTGTGTCCTGCTCTACATTCCTGATGGACACATCAAGGAGATGCCGACTGCTGGATCCAAGGACAAGAGCAAGAGCCAGGCCTCCAAAAACACAGTGAGTGCTATTTGAAGAAAACCCTCGAGCCAAATGTTTTTTTTTTTTTTCATTCTAAACCAGTGACCAACTTCAAGCCAGCGCTCTGCCAACGCAAGTAAGCGTGTTCATTGTTTAGTATTCACTAGTGCATTGTGATCTTTTCTTTCGTAGCATTCACTAGTTCTGGCTGTAGGCCCTCGTATAAGGGAGTTCAGGCTTGGGGTGGCTACAGAGAGTGGGAAAAGAAAACAATAAATATTCAAACTGAAACAAAATGCACACCGCTGTAAGGGAGGAGGGACATCAACAACAGTAGCAGTAACCTGAGATAAGGATCACTAACTGGTTTGGCACGCCACATTCTTTAATCACAACAGGTAAAGTGCTTCAAAGACGAAGAGGACTTAGTCTGGAGACTCCGTGGTTATGCCAAGTGCCTGGTACCTGTCTGTCTCGCTCTTGTTGTCCGCCTCTAAATCTGTTTTACCTCTTGTCTTAGCCCGCCACCCTTGCCAAGGCTGCCTCAACCTCTGCTCCGGTGCCTGCCTCAGCCTCATCCAGTGACATATTCTCGAGCATTGTAGCACAAGGTGATGCTGTGCGCCAGCTAAAGGCTGCCAAGGCTCCTAAAGACGAAGTGGACAAGGCAGTTCAGCAGCTGCTTTCGCTAAAGGTATGTCAGCTGTAATTATAAAAGCAATTAAACTAAATAAAGACTTAATTATCCGGACGACTTGGACTCACTCACTCTCTCTCTCTCTCTCTCTCACTCACTCACTCACTCACTCCCTCCAGGTGGAGTTTAAGAAGCAGACAGGTATGGACTTCAAGCCAGGTATGGCCCCTCCCACCTCTGCATCAGCCCCTCCCACCACATCAACAGACTCTGCCACCTGTCCATTCACTCGCGTTGCCCAGCAGGCCGAGCTGGTCAGGAAACTGAAGACGGAGCAGGCACCTAAGGTACATCCGTTTGTCTAATCAGCACTCATGTCCCAAGCCGTCTGTCCATCTATTGATATTGTGCTGAGTGATTTGTCCAGTCATTTCTCGTGTCCTCATTCGTTGTGTAGTGGATTCTCGCACCCAAAGTCATTTGTCTAGTTGCTTGCAGCTCGTGTCCGAAATTGTTTGTCCGGTCATCGCGCATGTCCCTACTTCCTTTGCATGCCAGTCGAGTTTATCCTTAACTACCCGCAACAATAAGCTGTTTTGTTGATGGAACCAGAACCAGATTGATGTAGCAGTGAAGCAGCTCCTCGCTTTCAAGGCGGAGTTTAAAAAGCTGACTGGTCAGGATTACAAACCAGGGGTGGCCCCTCCCACTCCCACCTCCTCTGCCCCTCCTCCTGCGACCACCTTCTCCTCTTCCTCCTCCTCTCCCTTGGGCCTGTATGAGCGCGTTGCACAACAGGGGGAGACTGTGAAGAAACTGAAGTCTGAAAAAGCCCCCAAGGTATTAATTCTCCCAGTAGAGATAAAACATGTCAAAATAAAAATACATCGGTGTAATACAGACGAACATACAGTAGTCAGCACTCAGACACCATTTTAAAAAATGAATCGAATGGCCAGTGGTGACTGGCAGGTGGTGACTGACCACCAGACTACAGATAAATATTGCTAACTGTTGGTTAGTTTACTGTTTAATGTCCGTGATCCCCAAGTGGAGCTGCAATAATAAGTCGATTAATCAGTTAGTCAATTGGAAAAAATAAATTGCCAACTATTACGATAATCAATTTATCATTTCAAGCGAAAATGTCAAACATTTTCTGGTTTCAGCTTCTTAAATGTGAGGATTTGCTGCTTGTCTTTGTCATTTCTGACAGTAAATGAAGCGTCTTTGGGTTTTTGGACAAAAGAAGCAATTTAGGATTGTGATGAGCATTTATTTTTCACAATGTTTTTGACATTTCATAGACTAAACCATTTAATTGTGAAAAAAAACTGCAGATTAATCGATGATGAAAATAATCTTTAGTTGATTTTGACAAGTCAACACTAAAATTTTATTAAATAAAAAATTCCATTCGGTGTGTGCAGTGTGGCTAGATTAGAGAAGAAGAGTAGTGAGATGTCTTTAAAGGCCCTGAAAGCTTCTCCATCTGCGTCTTACTGTGAGTGATGGGGTCCTAAATGAACTGTTTTCTGCCAGAGTTGGGACAGTTTTACAGTATTCATTCTTTCCTCACTGGTTTGAGGTGGGCGGAGCTCAGTTGGAGAAAGGTGATGTCATAAACTTCAAGATTTAGCAACATTTGAATTAGAATTTGATGACTACTGGTGGGATGTTTGGTCACTGTCAATCAAATCACAGCCACACAGTGGAGTTAAATCTTTAATGGGAAAAACCTAAAGAGTTGTTTCTTGTTGATTAATTAGTCATGAATATTTAATGTTATAGAGAAATTTTACGGATTTTAAGCCAGGGAAGATCACTGGACTGCAGAATTGGAATCATTGGATCTTTTTGTGCTAAAACCAAACACTCCCCATTTCTAAACTCAGACGATTTTTAGACTTTCTGATTCCTGCATCCAATACAGTCTTTTAGAGATTTATGAAATATTTATATTCACTTATTGTGTGTGATCTAAGGAAGCCTCTATCGTCTGAGCCATAGACGCCTACAGCAGGACGTGTTTCTGGTCTCATCTTAAATGCTGATTTTAATAAATGTATCGTAGGAAAATGCAAAAGACAGGTCGTGAAAGGTTGGTAGAACAGGTGTTTAGAGTGGGCAAACTAATAACTTTAATAACAAAAATTGACATACCAAACACTAAGAACCTTTGGTTGAAACAAGATCTGATGCTGGACATCAACAGCTAGTCTAATAATAAAATATAATATACATTTAATTAAGCACATGTGCTGTGACAACAGTGTTTTCCCATTACAGGATTATTAAAAACTGCTGTATAGTGAGTCATAGCATCCATGTCATTGTGTACCCAGGACCAGGTGGACGCAGCGGTGAAACAGCTGCTCGCCCTGAAGGCAGAATACAAACTGGCCACAGGCCAGGAGTACAAGCCTGTAGCGGCACCAGTTCAGAAAGCCCCTGCCCCAGTCCAGAACAGTCCCAGCCCTGCCCCTGCTGCCACCGGCTTCTATGAGAGGGTTGCTGAGCAGGGAGAAGTGGTCAAGAAACTGAAGGTTGAAAAGGCCTCCAAGGTGAGGCTATAACTGTGGAATCACATCTATTACAACATATGCGTCTACTATTACTACTACTTTATATTGAGGAGTAGCCCTGCAACTGTTGCTGCTGCTATGACTAAACGGTTCTCTTCTTGCTGGCTGCTCATCAGGATCAGGTAGATGCTGCAGTGAAGCAGCTGTTGGCTCTGAAGGCAGAGTATAAACAGCAGACCGGACAGGATTACAAACCAGGATTACAAGCCACAGGTAGCCCTGCCCAGACCCAGTCCAGCCCATCCTCAACCCAGTCCAGCACTTCCCCGCAGGCCCAGAACCTGTTCTTACAGGTGGCCCAACAGGGAGAGCTGGTGAGAACGTTAAAGTCAGAGAAAGCCCCCAAGGTATGGAACCAATCACAGAGTGGAATTAAATAGAGCTAGTGTTGTAGAGCAAAAATAACTGTCCTTCCATTTTAGGACCAGGTGGATGAAGCTGTGAAAACTTTACTCGACCTGAAGACCCAGTACAAGACGCTTACTGGAGAGGAATACAAACCAGTGGCTGCTGCCGGAGCCACCGGAGGAGAGGACAAAAACCGCAAGGAGAGGGAGAACAAGTCTGAGAAGCAGGGCGGAGGTGCAGGAGGAGGGAAGAAGGGTAAAGGAGACAAAGCCAGCCAGGAGAAGGAGGCTTCAGGAGGAGCAGGAGGCTCAGGAGAGGGTCAAGGACCTAAGAAACAAACACGGTGAGAGACTGGAGAGTGGTGAAGAAGTCAATCCAGACAATGAACCACAAACAAGCCTTTTCTTCATCTGGTAGTAATTTGAAACCTTTATGAGCCAGCACAATGTTTAGTACAAAATGGGACTCCAATGGTGAGTTCTTGTCTGATTTCAGATAAAACGACGACCCTTATTACAATAAATACTGTAAACATCATTGATATTGAGGAACAAAGTTTTATTTGACTTTTTGCATCTGAAGTCAACTTTTCTACTCTGACCTCTTGCTTTTAGACTCTGTAGGTGCAGATTTAACCCCTCACATCTTGACTTTCAAAACGTCAACCTGTTTTCGGTTTTATTTTGGCATCTAACTAATGGTGACCGGTGGAAATGTGTCTCCCTCATCCCACAAGGCTCTGCAGACTGAAGAGAAGTGCACGCATGTAGGCAGTTCGATGAAAAAGATGTACAGCGAGATCGTATGAAAACAATTTCCCCGAAATTGACTCGTAGTGGCGTCAAAATGTCTGAGCTTATTAAAAGCTGCAAATTGAAGAGCCTTCTCAGAATTCTGTTTAGAGTTATTGTGTTGTATGGAGGTGTTGTTACCACACAACATGCAGTAACTGGCAGTTAGTGGATGGTTTAATACAAACCTTGCTAGTTGTATATTTTAGCCTTGTTAAACAAATACTGGAGCATTGTGGGGACAGAGGCACGCACTTGGATTTTATCACCTGGACACTGACGATTGATCTTCTGTAAGCACAACCCTCCACTACTGCAGCTTAACGACTGACGAGGGGGTTTTGTGCTCAGATTTGGTGAGTTTTAAATGGTTGGTGTGTTTCTTCATCTGCTTGATCAGTGCCTGTGGTCTGCTGTCAGCCTAGAGGGTGAAACTGTGATAGTGCTGCACTACTGCTATGTACATGTAGATATATAATGGATATAGACTAGAGCTGCATTACGTCAATCGAAAGAAAATGAATTGCCACTATTGCTTTTTTTTTGTCATTTCTGACAGTAAATTAATTAAGTAATTAATCGATGAACAGCTCAATTGTGAAAATAATCTGCAGTTTAATATCTAATGAAAATAATCATTAGTTGCAGCCCTGTTATAGACATTTATATTGTGCTTATTTTTCTGTCCATAGTACATGCAGAAATTTGGCACGTGAGCGTCCTTAAACCCTTTTTCAGTCTGAAGACCTGCAGAAGTTGAAATGAGTCAATGCTTTGATAGAAGATGCAAAAAGTACAATACAAACTTCTGTTCCTCAGATAAAGACTTTGACCTTTATGGTGCAGCTCTATCTCTATGTATTGCACTAAGAAGCTGAATGGCAGCTAATGTGAGTTTTGATTTGCATGGTTGGTTGGCTGGACTGAGAACGGCTGTGTGTTTTGTTAGAATTGTTTGAATGCACTCGGGAGTAGAGTTGGCACCGATCCAATGTCGGTGTTGGATGGCGATGCTGGTGTATTTCACTCACTGGATATCGGACTGACGTCACCGATCCAGATTGCATTGTGTGTGGTTTTTTTTTTTTTTTAAATCCATCAAAAATTGTGATTGGCAAAATAACATAACACACATTTAAATTTAAAATCTGTATTGTATCTTTTAATCTCAAGGTTTGCATCACACTAAAGTAGTTGTGTGTCTCCTGACAGGTTGGGTTTGGAGGCCAAGAAAGAGGAGAACCTGTCTGACTGGTACACTCAGGTGAGTTGATTTAGACCCAGGACCCCTTTACGCCAACTAAACCGTTTCTCTTCTTTAAAGAAAAGAAAGGAGACAGAAAAACACTTTAAAAAGTATTTTCAGAAATTTCTTTTGTCCTCCCCTCCAGGTCATCACTAAATCCGAGATGATTGAGTACTATGACGTTAGCGGCTGCTACGTGCTGCGGCCCTGGTCCTACTCCATCTGGGAGGCCATTAAGGAGTTCTTTGACCGGGAGATTAAGAAGCTGGGTGTGGAGAACTGCTACTTCCCCATGTTTGTCTCTCAGGCCGCCCTCGAGAAGGAGAAGTCCCACATTGCAGACTTTGCTCCAGAGGTAAAAGCACTCGTTTTTCTTTCTCCTCGTGGATAAAACAACATAACGGAGAGAAAAAGCATGAATTGCACCACTGAGGATGTAAAAACAATAAAAATGCCAACAGTATGCGAATATAATGAATGTTGCACAACGTTAACAAAGTGATGTTGTCGTCTTTGTCAGGTTGCCTGGGTAACCCGGTCTGGAAAGACTGAGCTGGCAGAGCCCATTGCTGTCAGACCCACCAGTGAGACAGGTCTGAACCGCAACTTTTATTGAATTCTGACTTTATATATCAATGCAGACATGCATATATACAACGTCTGAAACGCTTTCGGAGACATTTATCTTGTGTTTAGTGCAGCGGTGTGGTTTTGTCGTGTTTGGTCACGAACCTCCAGGTCTGTTTTTTGTTATGCTTCAGCGATGTACCCTGCCTACGCTAAATGGGTCCAGTCCCACAGAGACCTGCCAATCAAACTCAACCAGTGGTGTAATGTCGTGGTCAGTATCCTCCTGCAATTCTTACTCCACACCTCTTAATGGACATCTTTTGTCATTTTAAGCTTGTCGCGGAGATGTACACACAAAGCAACTTCTGTCTTCTCCCACCCCTCCTCCCTACAGAGATGGGAGTTCAAACACCCCCAGCCCTTCCTGAGGACGAGAGAGTTCCTGTGGCAGGAGGGACATACAGCCTTTGCCACCAAAGAGGAGGCAGCTGAGGAGGTAACAGCCCCAGCAACAACTAGCACAGGCCACTCCCCCTTCCATTATGTTTAATGAAATACACAAGAACCGTTTTTGAGATGCATAATATTGCAGTACATTTACAGTACCAAAATGAGTGTTGTTGTTTTAACCATGCTGTATCGTCTTTGTGTGTGTTCATGCATCTGTAGGTGCTTCAGATCCTTGATCTGTACGCCAGGGTGTATGAAGAGCTGATGGCGATCCCCGTGGTGAAGGGGAGGAAGACGGAGAAGGAGAAGTTCGCAGGAGGAGATTACACCACTACTGTGGAGGCGTTCATCTCTGCCAGCGGTCGAGCCATTCAGGTACGGTGGTGTACTGGATCACAAGCAGTTTTATGTTTAATTCCTAAATCCCAACACCGGATTAGATCAAACTTTAAGCACTACTGATGGGCTGCAGAGTGAGTCATAATGATTATTCTTCTCTTTTTCACTCTTTCACATGCACTCAGAGACAGTGATAGATTTGATGTGATGTTTCACAGGTTGCCCATGGGCTCGTTAAAAGTTTAAAAAAAAAAAAAAAAACACATTTAAGATCCTCAAAAAATATAAATGGGTAAATAATTTTCTTGGGCTGAAAATCCAAATTGATTTTTTTCATTACATCCTTCATACTTTTGTCAGTATGGTCGTGAAGTTAAAGCATTAAACTTGATTCTGAGTGGAATGAAAAAAAGTCTTACATTTAACTTGGAGAACCCTGTGGATACCCTGTTTTTAGAACAAGGTAAATCTTGCACTGTTTCGAGAAAAAAAACAAAAAAAAACCCATGAAGTAACCTGGCCCATTGCTTTGTGCTTCCTCAGGGCGCCACATCCCACCACCTTGGCCAGAACTTCTCCAGGATGTTTGAGATCATGTTTGAGGACCCAAAAAGTCCCGGTGAGAAACAGCTGGCCTTCCAGAACTCCTGGGGAATCACAACCAGGACCATTGGTGTCCTCACCATGGTCCATGGAGACAACATGGGACTTGTACTGCCGCCCAGGGTGGCCTGCCTGCAGGTACACACACACACACACACACACACACACAGACGGACAGACAATATACTTAATGGATGATTTAACTTTTTTTCTTACTGACAAATGTTTTAATATATGAATTAAAAGAATAGATGAACAACCGACCAATGATAAACACTTGATACATGCAGGGGTGGGATGCATATACAAAATGGTTCCAATTTCTCTTTGCTTTTCCAGGTTGTCGTCATCCCATGTGGGATCACTGTCTCCCTGCCAGAGCAGGAGAAGGAGGCAGTGTTGAGCCAGTGTTCTAAATACCTCAGCAAGCTGCTGGATGCTGGCGTCAGGGTGAAGGTTGACCTTCGAGACAACTACTCCCCAGGGTGGAAGTTCAACCACTGGGAACTCAAGGTCAGAAATAAAATTATAACAGTCATAGTTAATGAAGTGCTTTACCTGATGGCATACATTCAATTAAATTTTATTTATATAGCGCTATATCATAACAGTTATCTCATAGCACTTCATTCAACAATAATAAAAAAAAAAGAAGATAAAAGTCAACAAGTCATAGCAGCCAAGATTGTTGTAAAGGCCTCGATAATGACAGCAGCTGTTTCTCTCTCTTCCAGGGAGTCCCTATCCGTCTGGAAGTGGGTCCCAAAGATGTGCATCAGCATCAGTGCATCGCTGTGAGAAGAGACTCGGGTGCAAAGGTGACGATTCCAGAGGCTGAGGTGGAGAAGAGGCTGGTCGCCATGTTGGAGGACATCCAGAACACCTTGTTCAATAAGTAAGACTTATTGGACTTTTTATTACAAATTCACGTATCAGCAGTGGCATACACCTGACAGCAGTAAAGCAGGGAAAGCTGACTCACCTGCTCTAAATGCCTCTGACAAAAGTATTTTTCAGAGCCAGTCTACTGGCTCTCCTATTCTCATGTGAGTCAGACCTGTACTCACACATACAGATTACAAGTTGGAAGTTGTTGTTAATGTAATAAAATACACTTGTATTTGATAAATGTAAGATATGTTGTCAGTTAACGTCGGGGGGGGGGGCAGTATTGTGTTAGAATATAAATTATATACACAGACTGAAACTCAGAATTATGGTATACAAGGCTGATGAAAATGTTTTCAGAGCTTCACATGACCTGAAGAGTAGCATGGTGGCTGCAGACACATTGGAGCAGTTCCAGAAAGACTTGGACCAGGGAAAGGTGAGTAACACCACGCCCACTCAGCACAAAGCCTTTCATTGTCTGTCCTCACCCGAGCATATGATTGAGAATATATCTGTCTTGCTTGATAGATTGTCCAGATCCCGTTCTGTGGAGGAATTGAGTGTGAGGATTGGATCAAGAAGACCACTGCCAAGTATGTCCAACATGTCACTGCAGCCTCGTCATTATCTGCAAAGAAAATATACAGATGCAATAAGCACATTTTGCTGTTCTATGGAGTCATTTTCAAATCCATGTGTTCAGGATTTTCTATAATTTGTCCAATTCACATTGCGTTTTGGGGAAAGTACAAAATGTTAAGTTGAGTCATTAATGTGCTTTGTTCTCCTGTAGGGACCAGGACCTGGAGCCTGGGGCTCCGTCCATGGGAGCAAAGAGCCTCTGTATCCCCTTCTCACCCCTGAAGACGCTGCAGCCTGGTCAGATGTGTGTCAGCGGTAAAGAGCCTGCCCAGTTCTACACCCTGTTTGGACGCAGCTACTGAAGACCTACTCTGCTGGAGCACATCATAGTCGAAAAGGGCTTTTCTACCTTCTGTCATTTATTTCTTCTTCTGCGTGTCTAGGGGTATAGGGGTATGGAGGTGACTGGATTGTGGCCTTTTAGAATGGGAATTTGTTGGATTTTTTTTTGTAAACATGTTAACATTGTTTTGACGCATCTGAAAGAAATTGGAGGTGAAAGAAACGGTTTTCGTTATAAGAGAAAATGGTTGTAGCGCCTTTTCTCTGCTACATATTTGGCTGAAAGGCCAACGCCAACTGTCCAGCCGTGGTTTGTGTTGGGATGGGAAGTACCACCAGGAACTTACATCTTTCCTACATCTGGCAGGTTTGTCAAACACATAATGAGTCATATTTTTGGAGTTCTTTCAAATCGTGGCAAACAAAATGGTAAAGGCCAGCTGGTCAATTTCTGGGAACCATTTCTGAATTCAAATTTTTTTTTTTTACTGCCTATTTGTCATTGTCAAGGAAAAAGGTCTGATTTAGTTATTTTTAGTGCAGGTTTCTGTCAACATTTATAAATGTAGTGGGTTTGGGCTTTTTGACATCTGGGTGGGGGAGGGGGGTTGTACCCTTTGCCTGCCAGCAGTCCCATCTCAGCCAAACGGTCTCAGGAACTCTGCAGGTACTCAGGCTTGTAGCTGGGCTGTTGTTCTCGCAGCTTGATCAACCCCGTCTCTGTATGACTGGTTACAGTATGACTCACAGCTTAACACACACTCCTCAAATTCACCAGAGCCAAATGATGCAAAGCTGTGATGAACTGTATATGGTTAATCGGTATTGTAGCCTCCTGACACTTCTCACTTAATTAAAGAATACAATACTGTCGTCTACAACTTGTCTATAATAAAGCATTTTCCATGGCAAACTGCCCTGTGTAGTTTTGATCCTGGATAAAGATGGGAGGGGATCCTGGAATAATACATTCCTGCACACTGGAAGCTTCACAGAGATGGGTTGGTGCATAGGAATGCATTAGATGGTGCAGGTGTGCCTGATAAGATAAGAAACTTTTACAGCAGCTCAAAAATCAGAAGAAAAATAAATGAAAGCAATAAAAGCTTTAAAGTAAACTGGTAACAGTGTGTATATATATATCTAGTGGAACATGCAGGACAAGGCTGCATTCCACAGTGAGCTTCCCTGGTTACATAATGCTGAGCCTTGAACAGCAGGGACTTCCTGTCTGTATTTTCAAGATAAAATGGGTGGATGGGCTACTTGTGCTCCACTTAGGGTGATGTGCCAAAAAAAGAACTGGACCTGGTTACAGAGCCAAAGTACAGACATGGGGTAAAAGTGAGGGTTATACTGTACCGAGTTCAGCCTCTTCCGACTGTGCACTTGTTATCCAGATCATTTTAAAAATGTCTTGTTTCCCCACATGTCCTAGTAAGCAGGTGCCTCTGAGAACAGCTGTTTTAATAAGACCCTTCATAGTGAAAGACCAGAGAAGCCGATGAAATGTAATCAAATGCTGTGGCTCCCTGCCTGCTCGAGACATTCAAGTCCCACTAAAGTGTTTAAGGGTGAATCTGGACTGAAACACGATGCCCAAATCAATGCGGCATCAAAATATTTGCCTTGCCAGGCCTCACGCATTGTACTTTGTTTATAGATCAAGTGGGTTTATACCACAATGTCCTTTTGACAGCATTTTAAAGTGCACCCTTAATGATGCTGGATATGTGTCAGCCGTGTGGCAGGTGTTTTAACCTGTAGCTACAGTAGGATCTCTGTCGTCTTATAATCCTTTGCGGCCTCTTAGATCCTCTGCTGCCGGTTTATTAAATATAAACTCTCACACATGTAAGAAAATTGGCTACTCAGCCCATTTTTGTTTTCCCTTCCCCCGTCTGGTTTTATGTTTGACATATTGTTTTGTTCTGCTGCTGTTTTCTCCTATTTTATTGGTGGTATGTGCCATGTTTGTTTTAGTGCCATGTTTCAAATCCTTCACTGTACCCTGGCATACATGCTTGTTTGCTGTTTCTCGTCTTTGTTGCGAATTTGTTGCTTGGTTTTATTGCGTTGCACTGCTTTATTTAGCGTTTTTTTTTTTTTATTCTTCCAACTCTTACTCTTGTTGTCAATGTGCCTTTTATTTTGAAAGCGTGTACCGGAAAGTCTTATTGTTGAAATCCCCTCACCGGAAGCCCACTATCCCCGTCAGTCCGCCCGAGCTGCGGTCCAGCGTTGTACCGTCTTGTTAGCCAAAATGAGCGACAAAGGTCTGTCAAACGAGGCTGCGGCAGCGGCTTGTAAAGATGGAGACCCAGTTACTAAGGTAGGATGGTTGTCGTTGAACTAAACTTGTACTACGGCCACGCACAGCCAACGGCTCCCGGACAGGTTCGCCAGCCATGTGCGTTGCGCCCATTGTCGGACAGGACGCGCTTCCTCTTCACAAAAACATGCGCCGGCCGCCCGCTGGCAAGTCACTCGGTTGTGTTAAACCAAAGGTTGCGGCGAGCGCAGCGACACGCACGTTTCGGGTAAGAAATGTGTGGCGACTCCTGTTGAAGGCGGCTGTGAGCTAGCTTAGCTGGTTGGACGCTAGCTTAGCTGGTTGGACGCTAGCTTAGCTGGGAGGACGCTAACTCCAAACTTGTTCGGGGAAGGGGGGGAGACGCCACGACGCCACGGTCTTGTTCGTACCGCAAGAACCGCTTCCAAGCACGTAACTTCTACGTTCTCACAAGAAAGATGGTGTTTAGGCGCGGTCAGGCCGACTTGGACTGGAAACGGCTAAAGTGGGCAGCAGCGCTGCAAGTGTAGCCGAGGTGTTTTTGGATGCGCCTGTGCTTAACGTCAGTCATAACACAAAAACACGGAGGCTCTTTAGTCCACATAGAGATGTTCCAACTCTTTACGGCAGCGTAAGCTGTTTGTGTGACGCGTCCTGTTGGGCGTCAACACAACAGAAGCGCCACTTCCGCTCACTGTTGGAAGTCCTGCACTGCAAAGTATCAGGGTGGAAGGCAGGTGGCCTGTTTTAAACCAAAGTTTTCAACATGCAAGCTGCAGTTTGTATGCGGCCATTTCTTCTCGCGTTAGTTTGGACACATTTCACTGATCAAAAATACAAAAACCACATTCCTCTGGCACGTGAGGTCCCTGCAGGACTCTGAAATGTGTTTGCAATTTTACAGCAACAATCCTCTGCAACGTGAGCTGCTGCGCCACCATCTGCTATCTGCGTGTCTTGGTGCTGCTCGTGAAGCACTTCGATGAATTGGGCCCTAGCACAGAATACATTCCAGGACATCACTGGACTTAAGCACCGGCATGTAAAAGCTGTTTTTGCATTGGAAACGAGGGATTAAAATGCGATTTTCTTCTAAACAGGCCTAATCTGTTCAGTATGGTAATGTTAATTTATGCACTTGTTTGCACAGAGGTGCAGTTTCACGATCGAGTGCCAAGATCCAAATTTTCCCGTGCTGGAAGTAGAGAGCCACGGGAAGATGTTCTATGCAAAACAAGGGTGTTGTAGAGGCTTCTCTGACCTCTCTCACACAAGACTATCACGCACACGGCTTCATCTTTATCTGCAAATCCCTGTTACCGTACATCATCTTATACGTGTTTATGTGTAATCATTTCAACATAACCAGATTTTTCTAAGTCCACACAATCACTCAAGCAGGTCTAATCTGTTCAGTATGGTAATGTTAACTCATGCACCGCTGATCTTTGCGCTTGTTTGCACAGAGGTGCAGTTTTGGTTGAAGTCCCTTTTCCACGAGTGAGTGACAGGATCCAAATGTTCCCCTGCTGGAGAAACAGAGATCTTCTATGCAAAACAAGCGTGTTGTAGAGCTCAGACGCCTCGACAACACAAGAAGATCACACACACACACGGCTTCACCTGCAAATCCCTGTTGCCGTACATCATCTTATTATACGTGTTTGTGTGTAATCATTTCAACATCTGTTTTTTCTCTTAATTTTCTCTACTGTTGTGTAAACCAAAAATCATTTCAATATTTGAAGTGAAACGATCCCGTCTTCATGTTTGTTGGTTGTCCCCTGGCATTTATAGTAACAACTTTAGGTTTTAGAGTTTTGCTTTAGGTGCGTTGAAAGTGGTTGAAAAAGTAAATTTTACTGTCAAAAAAGCTGTACGAATTCTGAATTTTTATTTTTTTTTTAAAGAAGCGATTCCCCGTCATCCTGTAGTCTCTGCGATGGCTTAATAGTGCGGACAACTTGACTTAAAGTGCTCCATAAATGATAGTTTTTCTGTTTTAGGATTTCATGATGCAGCAGACGATGCTGCGGGTTAAAGATCCAGTTAAATCCCTGGATTTCTACACCAGAATCCTCGGCATGACGTGAGTGTTAAGTGTGGACTTCAGTTCTTAAACATCAACTGGATTTGGTGACTGAAGTGGGCTTTTCTCTCTGATGCACAAAATCTTCCAGGCTCCTGCAAAAGTTTGACTTCCCCTCAATGCGTTTCTCCCTCTTCTTCTTGGGCTACGAGGACAAGAAGGAGGTTCCTACGGATGTGAAAGAAAAGACGGCATGGACCTTTTCCAGAAGAGCCACCATTGAGCTGACACAGTAGGAGTCTCTGTTCTGGCATTAGTTTGGTCACTTGAGAACATCTGCAGTAAAGTCCCATCTTTTAAGGGACAGTCTTTGATTATTGTTTAACCCCCTCCTTTTGTCCATCCTGCCTTTCAGTAACTGGGGCTCTGAGTCTGACGAGAGCCAGTCTTATCACAATGGAAACTCCGATCCACGTGGCTTTGGTAAGGCCGCGTCCCTGTTTGACAGACAGGAGAAAAAAGTGTCATAGAAAGTGAGATTTACAAGTTTGGTGTCCCAAAAAGAAAAGTTTTCTTCTATGAAGGCGATCAATAATAAGTTCTTGCATGGGCGTGAAAAAAGGGGAACTCGCAAAAATATTATTGAACACACTCTGGGAGTAACGGTAAGAGTTTAGTTGTATGTATCGACTCACTGGTGCAAACTGTGGATATGTGTGTATTCATAGGGAACCGTCTCTTTGTCTACCTGACATTCGACAGGACACATTGGAATCGCAGTTCCTGACGTCTATGCAGCCTGCAAACTGTTCGAAGAGCAAGGAGTCACGTTTGTCAAGAAGCCAGATGATGGTGAGATGTGTTTGTGAATATGAAGGTCACAGATAAAACTCAACAGGCTTTTCTTTTCACCTTTTAAATTTTTACTTGGCTTATACACTCCAATTCCATACACTGAAATGGAATTATGAACGTTAAAACGAGGGCTGAAACCATTGATTCAAGTAGAGAAGATCCTTTATTTAAAATCTCTGCCTCGCGTTTTCAAAAGGACGGTGGCTTGTATCGTCACTGTTAATGGAAAGAGGAGAACAATGTGAAGAAACGGGCAGTAAGGGCTAAACTATATTGCAGTACAGTTAAAATTAGTTTTCACAGGCTAAGATGTGAGCACAGTTTTGTTCATCGTCCCCCAGTGCACGATCACTGGTTGGCGGACCGACGGTTGCACCAAAATGAATCAGTTCTAGGCAGCTTGGAAAGAAATCGTCTTCTTCTATGTACCAAAATCTACCAGGACTGTTGTTTTTCTACACTCAGGCTGTATATAAAGATCGACGACGCGTCTCTACTTGCACTCGCTGTACAAAAATTAAGCCAAACTATCGCGTCATTTGGAGCCGGAGTCTGCGCAGTCGAGATCCCATCCAAACACACGCGAGCACCCAACAATGAAATCTCATGACGTCTCACCTCCCGTTTATAGCAGCTAATGACTAATTAAAACCATCTTTATATACAGTCTGGTTTCTACACAGTGCAGTGTCATTCACATTGTCCAAGAATATCGAAGCAATACATATTTCTGTTCACTTTAAACTAACAAGTAATCCTAAGTATTTGTACTAAGTTACATAAGACAATAGTGTATTGCTCTAATACCGTATTCTGTATAATACGGCTGTGTAGCTTTCCATGTACAGACTCATTACATAACAGAACACACCTGCTCAGTACCTGCTATGTATTTTTACACATTTTTTCGTACAGTGTAATGTTTGAATTACACGCCATGTCATTCTAAAGTCATGGTGCCATCCCTTCTCTTATTATCTTCTCAGGTAAAATGAAAGGCCTGGCCTTCATTCAGGACCCTGATGGTTACTGGATTGAGATTCTGAGTCCTAACAACATGGTGTCCATTACCTCCTAATAACTGAGACGGCCTGCTGCAGTGCACACATACGGGCCAGACCTGCTGTCGCTTCACTGGGAGAGCAGAATGTTGGGGCTTAGGGAAGAATTTAGCGACGTGCGCCGGAGAGCTGGAGCGGGATCACATGCACAGTGGCAATCGGTGTTGCCTGTTACGGGCTGGACTAATATTGGACAGTTGATGAGCAAAATCATTTGGTTCTAGGGCTGAACAATTAATCAAAATATTATGGACATCGCAGTGCGTCCAAGTGCAATAATATCCAAATGGCAGGAGCTGCAATTATGTGTTTTTTTTTTGGATAAAGGTAAAACATGTCACAGCATTAAGTTCTAAACTGAACATGCTTGTTTGTTGCAGACCCCAGCAAAAATCACGTTGCCATTAAAAAAAAAAAGTTCACTGAAAATGTAATGCAACAATCACCCAATCCCACTGTAATCGTGGCTCGTATCACAATATCTGTTCAAATAATTGCAGTAACCTTTTTTTGTTTTTTTTGGCTTTGTCTGCCATCATCAGTTTGTATGCGTCTTCAAAAAGTGCCGCTGAAGTAAAGCGGTGTTACTGTGTAATAAAAGCCACTGTTCAGATGGGGTGGATTTGTGATGTCTGTCCGTCATGAGCGACGAAGCAAAACGTAATTGGCCATAAGTCGAACCTAAAGCGATTTTATGTTCTCACGTTGCTTTTCTAACAAATTACCTTAAAATTCAGTAAAACCTTCCACTATTTAGTCAACATCATTGTCGAGTGGAAGACTGATGTTATTAAAGAATCGGTGCTGGAAACAGAAACGTGCACTCAGAATAATGAAAATATCTAATTTGTTCTGAAATGTTGTCGTGTGTTAAATTGAACATTAATTTCTGTTACAAAATCAACTAAATCATTTCAACTCTAATTGACAAGAATGTACCACACGCTACATCGTGTCCTACTCTATGGGAAATGTTTACAGTAGCACAAACTACACTGTTGTGTGTGTGTGGGCTCACGTTTTGATGACTTTCCAAACCAAACTATTAAGATGTTAAGATAATGCCAAGAATAGTTGGTGGCTTTTCAACAAAATAAAGAAGGTAAATTTTGATTGTGTGACCGTAGTAATTCAGTTTCCATTACGTTGCAGTGAAGCAAGGTACTCGTCATTTAGGCCTACGAATTAAATGTATTTTAAAAGTTTGCTCTACTTATTTATATGCCCGTTGAAAGCCCGTTTTTCTGCATCTTGGGAGTCTAGTTCGGCTCAATTGTTTGCCGATAATGAATAATAATTATTTTTAGTGCACACTTCAAAATCCACGTTACAAAGGCAACAATAAAACGCTCGAGTCATAAAGTCAAAACGGATACCAATACAAAAATAGAAACATTTTAAAGGAATTAAAAGAAAATGTAAATCTCATGTAAAATCAGGAAATTTAAATACAGTTTATTAACAACCAGAAAGGTATTAATCCATCAGCACCTTCTGCTTTTAACCTAGAGGCTGATGGTTGGAGCCCGTTAACTACTGAAGTCACAGTCAAACTTCAGGGCCTCTTCGTTCTTTGTTGCATTTTTTAATAGCAGCAACAGAGACATCACTTTAACACCAGGTGCAGTTTTTGCAGCCGTGTGCAGAAACGTGAAGCAGCCAAAATGTTTCTAACCTCTGTAATGTGAATAGTTGTCCTGAACCTATAGTTTGTGTTATTTGCACCAACTCATTCAGGTCAGCCTGGGGTTGTGCTCCCTTTAAAATAATATGCAAATCTAC
>JAVQJF010043147.1:0-16791 GCA_036023855.1 Gadopsis marmoratus
CCCTGAGGCGAGCAGGAAAGATTGTGGCTGACCCCTCTCACCCCGGACACAAACTGTTTGAATCTCTCCCTTCTGGCAGGAGGCTGCAGTCCATCAGGACTCGGGAATGACATGCCCATGGATATTTGGTATCAGTTTAACGGCCTTATTATGCCTTGTCTTAAAATGGGGCAATAGACCTTAAGAGGCTATTTTTGCATTTAAGGGGGGAAAAGAAGTGACAGCTGCGCTTTCACACATGTGCAGAGCAAATCGGGTTTCCAGTACGGCTCGGGCATAGGCAGTAATGATAAGATAACCGGTTCATTCTGTTGACTTAGCTCTATTACTAAAAGGTTTAAGGTCTAATACTGAGCCTGTTTAGCTGTCATGTGAAAAATGAACTACCTGAAGACCCAGTCGAGGGGTGAACTATTCATTTCCATCCAATACTGAGCCTGTGTACCTGTCACCTGAGAAAAACGAAACTCATACATTATTATTGATATACCTTCTACCACAACTAATTCATAACAAATAATTGTTTTCAGGTATGTATTTGGCTAAATGAATATGTCGCCAGAAACGTTTGGGACCCATGACATGAAAACTACTGGGCCCCTAACATAGAAAGCAAAATGTTTGAGATTAAAATAACATCCTACAAATGTGTTATTAAATCATTCAATCAATCAATCAAACTTTATTTGTATAGCACCTTTCATACAGATAAGTGCAGTTCAAAGTGTTTCGCAGATGATAAGATAATGTGTAGACCATAAAAACAACAGAAAAAAAGCCTTAATATGAAACCAAACACACAAGAAAATAACGGAGATGAAAATGCAATAAAATAGATTTAAGCTATGAGAATAATGTAACCATCCCCAACAGTGATGTCACGGTGTACTGACACACACATGCCCGTGAGACGTTACCGGAGTTAAAAACAGCAAAAGCAACATTTTCAGCTGCTTTAAGTTGCTTTTTAAATTCCTGCTCACATGAGATGATTCTGAGTTTTGACTGAAGCCATTATGCAGGATGTCCAAAAAAATGATTGACTGTAAAGGTTCAAGTGCCCTGGTGTACTTATCTTTTTAAATAGAAAAATGTTGCTGCAATGTAATGTAAGTGGTTGGGGGGGACAGACACCCTCTCTATGGAGTTTAGGATGGGAAGCAGAGAAGCATGTAGGACTGCAACTCTACCTCCTGGACTCAACTCTGAGCTATCATGATTTAGGGCCGCTAATAAACTCGGCCAGATTTCTGGATATGAAAATGTGGCTCCATCCAAAGTGGGATGGATGCCATCTCTCCCAATCAGACCAGGTCTTCTCCAGAAAGTCCGCCAAGTTATCTACATCCAGGACTCCCTCACTATCGAAAATCACTGTCAATTAAAATAATACTAATGATTTTATGCCACATAAAAGACATTTGATAACCCACAATGCTTTATTTATAATGTTATGTTGTGACACATTTTACCTTTATCAACAAATTGCAGCTCTTGCAATTTGTATATTGAGATTTCGATCATATTTGGATTAATTGTTCAGCCCTACTTTTGAAGTGAACTTAAGCCTGTTGCCTAATAGTTTACTGAATTTAATGTTACATGGTTTGTATTTATTACATCACAATGAAAACATAACCAGAAACCTGACGTTGTTAGCGTTTTTGTTCAAATAAGTTAGTTTTTCTTTAGATGCTTGGTATTTGAACTCTCTGCTGCTAAAATGTAGCATGTGTAGCTAATTTAACTGGCCCCTGTAAAATAACAGCTGACCCCAGTTTGGCCCTTAAATAGGCTAGGAAAGCATGCTACCTACAACCCGTTATTTATTAAAGAATAACTTCACCCATTCTTATAATCAGGCTTGAGGATTTAAACACTCACATTGGCATAATGGACACTGAGCCAGCTAACATGGTAAAATCCTCTGAAGATGAGCCCACAGAAGTGGCCATGCACTGACTCCTGCCTGCATGATATAGTGCCACCGATGAGCATGCTGATGTTAAATCCGCTTCCCACCAGAAGATGGCAGCACTGTCTAGAGAGAGGGGGGAGTAATTAGATTCATGTTTTATTCACAAACACGTTTTTGCAAAAAAATTATATTTTAGCATTGAGAAGGACCACCATAAATCACTATTTTACTGTACATGCAATCCAGATTAAAATGAATAAAGTATAAATAGATAGATAGATAGATAGATAGATAGATAGATAGATAGATAGATAGATAGATAGATAGATAGATGTACTTTATTGATCCTGTGAGGGAAATTGTTTAAATGATAAAATAGTACAACAAAAGCTACAAAAAGTACAAACAAATTTTTTTTTAAAAACACGCAACCCATTTGAGCAGTTTTTTCACATACTGAAGACAAAAAGACCCACAAACAAGCAGCACCTGAAGGCGGCTGCAGTAAAATCCTGGCAAAGCATCTCAAAGGAGGAAACTCAGCACTTGGTGACGTCCATGAGTTCCAGACTTCAGGCAGTCACTGACTGCAAAGTATCTCCAACCAACTATTAAAAGTAATCCTTGAAGTTATAATTTTGTTACTTTGTAATTATGGACCTGACAAATCAACAAAAGGATTGAGGCAGAGGGAAAAACCTGGGGGCCCTTGGAGAAAGGAAAGAATGTTTGTTTTGTAACTCAGTAGGAAGAGAAACAGAAATTACTAAAATATGGGGAATGATAATAAGAATGAACGGGATTAAAAGAGCATATGGGTATCCAGTCTTAACTAACTACAGCTGTGACAGATGAGCAGAACGCAGAGATGTTGGCACAAACATTTGTTCAAATTGACGGCTCTAATAATAATACAGAACAGGGGCAATGAGGAATAGCTGAGAAGAAGGAACTATTACAGCATTCACAGAGGCAGAACGGAATCGTGCTCTCAGGAAAAGATGTCAGCACCAGGAAAAGATCAGATATTTACATTAGTTTAAATCATCTTAGCGTCATCATCATCATCTAAGGACACTTTAGTGGAACTATATCATAACATTTGGGAGAAGGGAAAGATATCACAAATCTGGAAAGAAGCTGTTGTAGTTCTAATACATAAGTCCGGAAATGATTGTGCACATTCCTGGGAATTAAAGGCCTATTGCTTCAACATCCAGTGTATGCACAATCATGGAAAGAATGATAAATGAAAGATACACTTATTATTTGGAAAACAAAGGGTATATACCAAAATATCATAGTGGGTTCAGAAAAGGCAGAAATAGCACGGACCCTGCTTTATGCTTAGAAAATGAATAAGGAAAGTGTAGTAGCCATATTTCTTTATATAGAGACAAGCTTATGATACGATGTGGAAGGACGGATTATTAGTTAAACTAAGTAAATTATGAGTTAAAGGGCTAACATATATGTGGATTAAGGACTGTTGAAGATCGATTCAAGTAAGAATAGGGAAGTATTGCTCACAAAGTTTTGGTGTCGACATATAAGCCTCAAGGAAGTAGTATTGTGAGTCCTTCGTTATTTTCTGTTATGATAAATGATGTTTTTCTGAATTTGGAGAAAGGGATGGGTTTTTCTCTTCTTGCAGATTGTGGGGCAACTTGGAAGAGAGGTAGAAATTTTGGAATGTATTGTGAAGAAGCTACAAGAGGCAATCCTTAAAATGGAAGAATGGTCATTTAAGTGGGGATTTACTGAACTCAGAAAAAACCACAGGAAGTTTGTTTTATTTGTTTACAAAGTTGTACTTGGACGTCCTGGTGAATTTTGTCTACATCTGACCTCTCCTAAATACGTTACAGCCATTTATTACAATACATTTCAGTGAGAAACAGGTGTATTCCTATATTTCATTTACTGACTATGTAGATGTGTCCAAAAGGTTGAGAGAAAAAGGTTATTATACCATAACAGAGGACACTGATGCAAAAGTGACTGTTTCAGAAAAATATATTCTCAATTCTACATGAACAACAAACGTAAACAGTGGAACAAATATATCACCAGGACTTCTCTGTCAGCCCTGCAGGACATTTCAGAATCAGAGTCACAATCAGATTTATTGCCAAGTAGGTTTTCGCTTACAAGGACTTTATGGCAGGAGGTGCAGATCCAAGGCTGTCGGCATCAGGACAGACCCCAACCCCCCCAGGTCACAGCCTGTTTACAATGCAGAGGTCTGGGAAGCGCCTCTGGGGCCACAGGGTGAGGACTGAGAGACTCAAGAGGAGCCTCCACCCTCATGCAATCAGACTCCGAAATAACGACGCAGAATGTACAACCTACAAACACTCCCCGACCTCTGCCCCCGCCTCTCCAACTCTCTCCACACACCCTCACACACTGGCATCTTGCACTTCTGACATGCATTATATGTGTGTGTATATATATATACATACAGCTAACTGGAGCTACGTGTATGTACATACTTTGTGTCCAAACTGGATTGCACTGATTTAGGAGTGCATTACACGTCCAATGTTTATTTCTGGCCATATTTGATGTGATCCTATATTATATATATAACACACAGACAAGGAGCCTTGCAGACAAAGCACTTCGCTGCTGTTACGCCTGTGTGACCGCACGTGACGTCATACATCCCTGAATCTCTGACTAGTGAAAACTGTCTTCACCAACTACACGGGCTACTAATCATTTAAGAAGAAGGAAATGGGTGCTTCGTCCCGGTGTTCATTCAAATGTCCAAAGAACGTGTTGTGCAGGCGGAGAGGCGGCGTCGTGGGGAACGTAAGGCTGGACGTTTACATTTTGGACCAATCGGGACACGGGAGGCGGGACTACGCGTCTTCTTCTTCTTCTTCTTCTTCTGCTTCTTCTTCTTCTTCTTCTTCTGCTTTTACGGCGGTCGCGTTTGACGAATCGACGCCGCACATCGCGACTGCGTAACCACGTTCACTACGGAGGCCCTGAATGTCCAAACGAGACAAACGCGATATCACCGAAAGGCCGAGAATCATCCGCGTTACGTGGCTTTTAAAAGCACGTCGATAGGATTAAAAGGTTATTTTAAAAAATAATACTTTTTTACAATTTAACACGAAAGCTACTTTCAGCTGTCTCCGTCTTTGAGGGTTCACATAATAAAACAGACTCCAAGGATTGTCTTTTTGTCACCTACGTAGTAACATCGCAAAAATTGTGTATCCTGTCTGATAAAACATGCAGAAAAACTAGTCCCTGACTCGCTATCATCAGGCTGCTCCTTAAGACTCTCCACCTGATCCAAAACGCTGCGGCACCTTTACTGACAGGAACCAGGAGAGGATCCCAGAATGCAGGGCTCCTTGTGGTTCCTAGAGTCTCTAAAAGTAGAATGGGAGCCAGAGGCTTCAGCTACCAAGCTCCTCTCCTGTGGAACCAGCTCCCAGTATGTGTGCTGGAGACAGACCCCCTCGTCACATTTAAGAGTAGGCTTAAGAATTTCCTCTTTGCTGAACCTTACAGCAGGCTGACTCAGGTGGGCCCTGAGCCTCCCCCCCCCCCCCATAGTTCGGCCTAGACAGCCAGGAGACTTCCCATGATGCACTGAGCTCCTCACCCTCTCCATCTATCTCTTATTCCATTAATGCTTGTTACTAACTCAACTGCTTCCCTTTCTCTCCTTCTGTTGCTTTCTGCAGGTATTTCTGCCTCCAGATCTGTAGAGTCTGGATCTGTGGTTGCAGCCACCTGCTGCCCCCATGTTCCTGCTCGACAGCCGCTGCTGCTATTATAGTTATTGCTCTTATTAGTAGTATTACTTTTTATATTATTAATATTAATATTAACATCCGTACCATTACTACTACTACTACTACTTTACACCTCTATGTGGAATTGTACTGTGCTGCTGTGTGTTCTCTTTCCTCCTGCACTCTCTCTCTCTCTCTCTCTCTCTCAACCCAAATTTGATTCTGTGTTGCGCTGGGAGCCAATGATGTGATTTAAATACAGGAGTAGTATTTTCAGCGTTGCATGTATGTGGACTGCTGCGCTTTGAATGAACTGCAGTCTTCCTATTATTTGTTGGAGTAATAGCAAAGAGATCAGTAAAATAGTTTACGGTGGCTGAGATGACTGCGTGAGATATGAGACTTCTAATGTGTGGTATAGTGATAAACAGCTGCCCTGGTTATGTTGCCGAATGTGACTGAGCTTCCTTGACACTAACTGTATTGCAGGGACGCTAAGTGCAACACATTTCCTGTGTCCGGATTTTCTGTCTCGAATTACAACCACATTTCCCATAAACCCCGTTGCTTCCTGATCCCTCCCCTTTGCTGGGATCTCAGCATTGAGAGAAGTGATTCTTCAGTCTCCAGCTGCCAGGAACTATGCAATTCATTCCTTAAGCCATTAGGGGCTTTTTTTTGCTGATAACATTTTGGCGATGGATATGATTTATAGATACTACATGCATCACATTTAGGCCCATCACTAAAGCAGATGACGTCGATGCACTCAGTAAGTACACAGAGGTGCTCAGAATCCTGGCACAACAATAGACGGTACAGTAGTATTAGACCCCACCCCCCACCCTGTGTAGCCAGCTGGGCCTGCGGCAACGCCCCAACATTATGGCATCTTGAATTTCCCCTGGACCATGCTGACCATCAAGGCGTAGCGCGCTGCAGGGCTGTGGCTGTGCATGGCCTGCTGGTGACTGTCTGGCTGTGTTAGCTTCGAATGGGCTTCCTGACTCAACTCTCTGGAGAGCAGCCAAACAGACACTGCACTCTTAAAGACACATAACACAACACAGGGATGCATTTCTCCCTCTGCATTATTCAAAAGCAGGTATTTTCTTTATGTATTTATCTGGCTAATGTGGCTTTACTTATAGGAGGAGTATGGTATGTGCTTTCCATTTTGCTCCACCTCTGTAATGCAGTTTGTTTGTTTTGTCATATTCATCGACATTTCCAGCTGTCAATGGGAGGCTCTCATTTCTTCCTCTGGCTGCTCTACAAAGGCATATAAATACAGAAGCATTGACGTTAAGAAAAAATGTTTTGTGTAACAGATAGAAAGGCTGCAATGCCTTAATTCTTAATGCAGATAATCCACTCTGCCTTTAGGGAATGGGCAAATGCAGCATCCACAAATAAAATGTGTTCTTTCTGCTGTCTTGCCCATTTTAACTAAGAAACTAAGTTTAAGAAAAGGAACTTTGTATTGAGTATTTACAGCCCATAGTCTGTAGGAATTATGTACGTGTTTGCTGAGTCTACTCTTAGTATTTATATACAAATCAATGTGATAAGATAATCTGTGATTTAATACAAACTGAATGTGATTTAACATTGACTAACCCACCAAACCCCTGGATTCCACTGGAGTCAGGAGCTCAGATGGCAGTTACTGCTGCTCTGCGTAGCTAGTTAGCTTTAGTAGGAGTTTGGCTGTAACCCTATCCTGTCCATCATGACTGCAATTAGCCACTGCCTCATTTTTCTAAATAGGAAATCTAAATTAACATATATTGATATTTTTCAATTACAGATAACAGCTAGGTAAAAATCAGTATATCGTCGTATATACAATTACACATTTCCATTAAGACAGCAAAACATTATGACCGTTCTGCGGCTACGCAGCCCCACATGCAACAAACTGCGATGCTGTGTGTTCTGACACCTTTCTATCAGAACCAGCATTCACTTTTTCAGCAGTTTGAGCTACAGTGGCTCTTCTTTCCTTGGATCACTTTTGGTAGGTACTGACCACTGCAGACTGGGAACCCCCCACAAGAGCTGAAGTTTTGGAGAAGCTCTGACCCAGTCATCTAGCCGTCACAGTTTGGTTCCTTGTCATCCTTCCACTTGCCCATTTTTCCTGCTTCAACACATCAACTTGGAGGACAAAATGTTCACTTGGTGCCTCATATATCCAGCCTTATTGTTTGGAAGTCTCATTATTGCATGCTGTGAAACATGTTTATACGTGTTTTTTTTAAAGTATACATTTCTATGACGTACACATTCTGTGGATATACAGATATAGATATCAGTCTTGACTCAATTTTGACCAGATATGTTAATGTTTTTGGGCTTTGTATAGGCACTATTTGATGGTTTTGATGGAGTGTATTTCATGTACATCTGTTAAAAAAAATCTGTTATCAGTGGCCTAAATCCAAATATCAGTATCAACTTTCAACCGTACATCTCTGTAAAAAGACTATTCATTCTGCTTCTTTCCCAGCTGAGCCATTGTATTTTCCAGCATCCTTTACAAAGCCGACCCAGGGTGTAACCTGCAGTCAAACAAACACAGTTTGCCCTGACACACTTTGATCGGGTCTAGTGTGTGTTCTGCCTATGGCCTCAAAGTGTTGTGGTTTGCAGCAGAATGTGAGACTGTCTGAATGCTGCTGCAGTGGGGAGTCAGTAACTTGATATGAGAGTGAATCAGTGGTTCTCTCAGCAGCAGGCATACTGTACATGATCCCAGCTGTTCCTGTCTAACACCTGTCCACCCCAATAACCCATTCGCCACAAAATCTATATAACAGGACCAGTTGCACACTGGAAGACCATTTCCCCAGCTGGTGCATTATTGTCCTCAAAATGCATTTAAGTTTTTGTATATGCCTAATTACTCTCTATCGTTATGCAGCTCCTGTTCTTAGTAATGCTATTTAAATAAATATATAATAATATTTAAATAAATAGGTCTTGTTTTGTTACTGGTTGACAAAAATGAATGAACGTATGCGTTGGGGTGCTATGACGTGGGACAGGGGAGCTTACATTGTTTTCTGCTTCAAAAGGGGGGCATGACAGAAAACATTCTGGCACCACTGGTTTGCAACACATGCTGTATATTGCTCATTGGGTATGTCTCATGACAACATTCATTCAACTCTGTTCTAATTTCTTGCATTTCACTGAGCTGTATTTACTCTGTGCAATGACAGCGTAAGGGAGTAATAATTTAATCTGACATGCTGGTATAGCTAAATACCCAGGGACTGAGACTTTTTTTTACATTCAAAACAATGAAAATCAAATAAATATGATGTCAACCGGGATTCAGTAAATTTCAGATTTCTTATTTAGTTTGTCCAAGTTTTGAAATATCTGCCTCTGATCATCTGTTGTACTCACAGCATTGGAAAATTACATTTTAAACAATCGACAGCAAAATGTCCTTTTAGAAACAAAGTCCCTCGAACGGTGTACTGGAGAACCTACAGAAAACACTATAAACTGTTTCCTTTGGATTTTTTTAAGAAATAGTCTCTATGAAATTGTGAAATATTAAATAATTTGGGATCAAATGTAAAGTTCAACATCCTTACATTCACGCGATTCCAAAACCTATGTTCTACCTGACCTCTTCCTTGTTAGACATACCGTGGCATTGTCTATTACAGTTGTCCTAAGTGAACATATTCTATGACCACATTACATCTGTGACATCATAGGTAATCTTGTTAGAGCATTATAACCTCTATGGGTGTGGCTTTGCCAGCAGCAAAGTTCCCTTTTTGTAATATTGATCTAGCTGCTGGAGGCTGAGTGCTGAATGCTGCAGTGTCCTGAGAGATGCTGAGTCATGGGCAGCAGCACTGGTTCTGCAGGGCTTCGCATAGACACACTGCGTGGTACTGTACTGTAAGCACACTGCACTGTGCATTAAACAGCAACGTCTCCTCCCAGTGCACTGAAAGGTTTTTCATGCCTTAAGCTCTAGCTGACCTGCCCAAGCTGTCACCACAAACCACTCAATGCACAACCGTCAGCCTCCCAAAGAAAGACATCAATGAATAATTGATCAGTTATAGCACAATGGAAACAGACTGAAGAGGAACAAAACTGACTGGGATCAAAGGCTGTCTGTAACAAACTCTGACTCAGTGTTATCACTGCAATGTGCTAACATGTTACACTGTGGTCAAGTTATCTAGTCGATGTTTGCAGTAGAAATACTGAGTTAATGGGTCAAAATGTCCCCAGCAGAACCCCACCCATACATTTAAAATGTAATTTGTATCTCTGGTCTGATGCCAGGCACGTAGTCCTACTGAAGACTGCTAAAAATCCCTTTCTTTCTATTTTAATTAATTAATTTGCTTAAAACTGTCAAATGTAGTCTAAACAAGACTAACAGCCATGCTAGCAGCTCCGTGAGGCTGTATGGCACAGCAGTGCTTTAAGATAAATTCTAACATCTGCATGCTCACATGCCCACAGTGACAATGGTAATGTTAGCAGGTATAATGTTTACCATGTTGTCCCTAGATTAAGCTCTAAGGGATCCCCACAGCTGTTACAATCAATCCTGAGGGGAACATGTGCATGTGCATTCCAAATGCCATGGCAATCCATCCAAAACCTGTTGAGATATTTCACTCGAAACCACAAAAGTCAATCTCATGGTGGCGCTAGAGGAAAAGTCACGGGATCACCAAAGCCATTAGAAGTCATCCTCTGGGAACCATGAATATCTACTAAAATGTAAAAATGACAATCTATTCAGTAGTTGCCGAGATATTTCAGTGTGGACCAATCAGCAGATTGACATTGTCATCCTTACAGCCATGCCTGGTTAAAAATATCACAATCAGCTTTAAAAGGCCAACAAGTGTAATCAGTGTGCAATTGTAGAATGTTAAGTCCTACTTATGTTATTATAAACACCCCACACTTTGAGAAATATTGCAGGACATGACCTCTGTGTCCTAAATGGTGCAGCCCAAGATGCTCAGATTCACATTATAAAACTGGAATGGGGAAGATCTTAACAATGTTGTGATATAATTTTTGCTTTACACAAAAGACAAATAGATTATATTTACTGATATTTAAAAAAATGCCTACTGGACCGGCCAATGTGCATGACTCCTAAACATTACAATTATATGCAATTCATTTGCAATATCAAATAGATTTGATCAAATATATCATATAGTCAGCTGCTCCAGGCTGTCCTCAGGAGGATGGATGGCAGGATGGGTTAAATGCAGAGGACGAGTTTCATTGCGGGACGCAATTGCATGTGTGTGTGAATGTATCCTCATGTTTGACAATAAAAGACCGTAGGGTCCTATTCTAACATTATGAGGAAAAATGTATATTGAATGTAACTCAATGGCAGTGGGAAATGCTCATACTGAGCGCAGACTGCAATACAGTGGAGACTATGACCATGACCTACATACTGTATGATATGATAAGCATAGCAGTGGTGTTCCTGTAAAAGCACCCTGGCCCAGGCTGAGGGAATATGAACTCAAAATAACTCAAAATAAGACTACTTAGATTTAATGAGACACACTCAATGAATATCCGCGTGCCATCACAAATCCTTTAGTAGTCTCCACAAGTACTAATCTACAGAAAAATGTATAGTTTGCATAGATACTGTGCTAATGACTTTGTAGGTTCATGGAAAGCTTATAAAACCCAGTGGGAAAGCCTAATCGTCATGGCGACAACCACCTGGGAATGATGCCACCCCTCAGTCATTAGAGACATGGCCGTGGCAACTGTACCGTGCAGACGCGGTATCGTCACAAGCCACATTCTTGCCTGGCATTGGGATTAACTATTAATAAGCTCATCTGCACTCATTCCACAAATCTGCTTTACAGCATACAATACTGTATAAACACACGTGTGCAGACATTTCCTTTCTACAGACGCACTGTGTCCGACCCCAGCTTCTGTAGGCCACATTACGTAGCTGAATTCAATATTTTTATTCATACAGTCTCTTCGGAATCAACCGTGAATCCACAAGATCCAGGTCAAAAGCCTGCATTCAGACCGGAGGAAAACACCATAGAGGTTTAGTGTAACGCACATGCCGTGTTAGAGAATTCCCATACGGCTTGTTTCTTGATTCTGAACTACACTGGCACCATCCCACCTGAGCTTTAATGTGATGCGTTACATCTGTCCGAGCACTGCAGGGCTGGTCGTCTGCATTGTTGATCTTACAGACCCGGGCCTACAGCCTGCTGCTCACTGTGCTCACACACTTCCAAATGTTTCCCAGCGTTTCTACCATTTTCTACAAATGATGTGAACTGTTGTGCAAAGCAGGAACAGCAAACTGTGTAGACTCCTTGCCTTTAGAGGCACATGATTGAAAATCACTGCTGTAGCCAAACCAGATCTGTCCAGTCCTGTTAGACATCTTATGCTACTGAAACTTCTGCTAAACTGGACCATTGTGTCAGTCGGCCACGTGGACTGCCAGGACCCAACAAAGGCTGCTGGCTTATTACTGAGGAACTCAAAACATTTCACTGCGATCGATGGAACAGAGCGTCTATGGATGAAGCTGAGGTGCGGCTGGGAAACGCAGAACATAATCTGATGTCAGTGTCGCATTTCCTTTCCGCCATCATGGGGGGAAGTAGGCCAAGGTCCTCTACCGATTACGTGTTAGTCATACGCTTGAGATGAACGTGATTGGCAGACGGATTAAACCAATGGCGGATAAGCACTTGGGCGCTTGATTGGTCTAAAAATGTGTCTGTAAGGCGCGCTCGCGTAAATCCACCAGTAGACATTCGAGCTGCGGCGTGGGGGGCGGTTCCAGCTGCGGTATAAAAGAGGAGGGCTGCGCCGCTGAGCACGCACATACAGACCAGACGAGTCACTCATCCAAAGCGCGAGGCAACTTCTGAACGAGAAAATGAGGGAAATTGTGCATCTACAAGCCGGACAATGCGGAAACCAGATCGGCGCCAAGGTCAGTGGCGCTGTTTGCCTTTTGAGTAACAATTTCCGTCGTTTTATTCAGGAACGTCGTGTTTTCGGCGCCAGGAGCCGGCGCTTTGTGCCCGCGCGCGCCTCGCCGAAACCACACCCTGTCCAGGAGCGATGTGTCCCCCCGTCCGGACCCGCTCCTCGGAATGTTCCGTCTCACCGCCTATTACTCTCTGCTACGTCTCTATGGCCGTAATGCATCGACGTGTAAGCGAATTAAAAGCGTTTTGACGCGAAAAGCTTTTTTTAATTTCATCGGTATCATTGGATTCTGGCTGTTGTGGCTGACGTTAGAAATCCAGTAGGGTTGGGGGGGTTGCTACGGAACCGCGTGTTTTGTGCGCCAGGAGCCGGAGCTTTGCGGCCCTAGGAACCACACCCTGTGTCCCGTGTCTGCGTACAGTGTCATCTCAACCCAACTACCAGTCTTTACGGGCCGTAATGCGTCAACGCCTGGTCGAGCGAATCGTTTTTGCAACGTGCTGTAAAAACGCGTAGAAGTCCCTTCGACGCCGCGCCGGCGGAAACGTAACGGGACGGTCTCCACTCTGCCGAAGTAGCGCGATGCCGCCATTGTTCGGAAGAATGTTACTGCAACGCGATTGAATAAAAAAAAAATAAATGTGAGGACCGTCGCGAGAACGAGCACCGCGATCCTGTCGGATTTATATCGACTGTAAAATGCGGCTGTTCTTTTAAACGTAAGCTGCTTTTGTGGCTGCTCCCGGGTTTCCAGGCCCACTTGGCGCGGCTCGAGCTGCGCCCGGCTCCTCTGGCCTGAAGTGGGCGTCGTTGGCGCGCAGTGACGTAAGCAGGAATGTTCAAATTCATAAGCCGCGACTCTCGGCCAATAGGGAGTCGGCTCGCGGCGCGCCGAAAGCAGCCCGGCGGGAAATTGTTTATTTAAATGTTTTATTGTTTTTCAATTTACATTGATGCAATAAAACGGTTTCAACCATGAAACTTACAACCAAGATGATTGATGGATGCATGCTGCTTGTCACTTGTGTTCTTGGTGCTAACAAAAGGCTGCATTTTTTTTTATCCAGTTTTGGGAGGTGATCAGCGACGAGCACGGTATTGACCCAACTGGTACATACCATGGTGACAGTGACCTGCAGCTGGACAGGATCAATGTCTACTACAATGAAGCTTCAGGTAAGTCTAAATTAACCCTGGTTCTGTATATATGTTGAATAAATGTGCAGATCAACAATGCACATAGCATTTCCCTCACTGCTTTCTTTTTCTTGGTAGGTGGCAAATATGTCCCCCGTGCGGTACTGGTTGATCTGGAGCCTGGAACCATGGACTCTGTCAGGTCTGGACCTTTTGGCCAGATCTTCAGACCAGACAACTTTGTCTTTGGTAAATAAATAATTGTCCAGTCTTCCAGAAATATTTAAATACAAATTATGCCCCTTGAATGCAGTGAAGTGAACCTTGCTTGTTCTTACAGGCCAGAGCGGTGCTGGCAACAACTGGGCCAAAGGTCACTACACAGAGGGTGCAGAACTGGTGGACTCTGTCCTGGATGTGGTGAGGAAGGAGGCAGAGAGCTGCGACTGCCTGCAGGGCTTCCAGCTCACCCACTCCCTGGGGGGTGGTACAGGCTCTGGTATGGGCACCCTTCTCATCAGCAAGATCCGTGAAGAGTACCCCGACCGCATCATGAATACATTCAGCGTGGTGCCCTCCCCAAAAGTATCTGACACAGTTGTTGAGCCCTACAACGCCACACTATCAGTCCACCAGCTTGTAGAAAACACAGATGAAACCTACTGCATCGACAATGAAGCCCTGTATGACATCTGCTTCCGCACCCTCAAACTCACAACCCCCTCGTACGGTGACCTCAACCACTTGGTTTCTGCCACCATGAGTGGCGTCACCACCTGCCTTCGGTTCCCTGGGCAGCTGAACGCTGACCTGAGGAAGCTGGCTGTAAACATGGTGCCATTCCCTCGTCTGCATTTCTTCATGCCAGGCTTCGCTCCCCTGACAAGCAGAGGTAGCCAGCAGTACAGATCCCTCACGGTGCCCGAGCTCACCCAGCAGATGTTCGACGCCAAGAACATGATGGCTGCCTGTGACCCTCGTCATGGCCGCTACCTGACAGTGGCTGCCATCTTCCGCGGCCGCATGTCCATGAAGGAAGTGGACGAGCAGATGTTAAATGTACAGAACAAGAACAGCAGCTACTTTGTTGAATGGATTCCCAACAACGTGAAGACCGCCGTCTGCGACATTCCTCCCCGTGGCCTCAAGATGGCTGCCACCTTCATTGGCAACAGCACAGCCATCCAGGAGCTGTTCAAGCGCATCTCTGAGCAGTTCACTGCCATGTTCAGGCGCAAGGCTTTCCTCCACTGGTACACCGGCGAGGGCATGGACGAGATGGAGTTCACCGAGGCAGAGAGCAACATGAACGACCTCGTGTCCGAGTATCAGCAGTACCAGGATGCCACTGCTGAGGAGGAGGGAGAGTTTGAAGAGGAGGGTGAAGAGGAGCTGGCTTAAAGTACCTCTTGCAATGCTCTGCTGTTAAATTTGTTGCAGTGACATGTAATGTTAAAGTCCTTTCCAGTTCAGTGTTCCGTCTGTTCATGTTAATAAATGTTCTTGTGCATATTTGATGTTTGCCTCCCTGGTTTTAATACCTGACTTTCAAGTACAGATGAGCGTTTCTGCAGATATTCTACACTAGCATAAAGTGTAGCTGCATGATTGGTATATTAACAATTACACTTAAAATAGTACAGATGCATGCTTCTCAAACTTCATTATAGTTGAATTTTTTTAAAGTCATCAATTACAGTACAATAATTGGAAAACTGCATTTGGGTAAAAGAAATGGTGCCTTTAATGAAAGCATATAAACCAGAAGCACATTGTTGCCTGGTCACTCTGCTCTGTACTCCTGACCCATGTAGGTTTAGTGTTCACATGGACCTCAGCAGGTTAAGTTCCATACCAGAACAAAGTTTACATGCTGCTGCACAAGTGAGCTCAACGTTCACCAGCGTGTGACCATTGGAATGGCTCAAACGCACAGTCACATCATAGCATTACATACACTGAATTATCAAGCTACTTACTGCCACAGAACCTGCTGACATTTTCATATGGGAGCTCACTCTTTCACTTTCTGGTTGTGGTCACTAGGTGGCAGTGTTGGCTAAGCCATTCTTCTCCACAAGAAGTAGGTGAGGATGCTTATGGCCAATGCCAGCAGTGTCCACCAGCACACTTTCTTCACCTGGCTCTCCAAGTCCTGCTTCTCCCCAAAGCGTGACACGAAACCACACTGTCGGAAAGAAATGGAGGAAAGCTTCAATTCCGTTTCTGTACAGTATACTGTGATACAAGGATTAAACAGTATTTGGGGAGCATTTTCCTTCCTAAGTGCAGTAAGAGAGCGTTCACATATCATTTAGGAAACACTCATTTTTCTTTCTTGTTGATTTTTTAGGTTTTTTCCAGAAATCAAAGTTTATTTTTAGCGTCTGGTGAAACTATAAGTCAACTCTGATCCACCTTGGGTTTTAAAAAGTCACTAAAACCAGCATTTTTAATGGCATCTTTGAAAAAGGATAATGTAATCTTATGACAGGAAGTACTACACCGCCTGCAGCCGTACGCAGTTGCATCATGTCCTCTGGTGCTGAAGTGACGTTACGTGATTATTCTGTTTCTGCATGAAGGCAGCACATTTTTAACAGCTAGTCTGCTTTAAAACTAGCCAGGGCCATGGAGTCTGAAAGAAGTGGGCGTTTACCAAGCTTTGATGAAAGAAGCTTTCAAGTTGCATCATGGGAAGTGTAGGATCCAGTGTTTTTGGAGCGTGACCCATAATAAAGGTCTAAAAGTCAGGACATCTCAGCCGTTGCTGCTTAAATTTCATAATAATAATAATAATAAACTATTTATATAGCACCGTTCATACAGGAAATGCAGTTCAAAGTGCTTTACAGAAGAGAATGCCATAAAACAGAAATGCAGTTAAGAAAAATAAAACTTGGACAGCTAAATTTTAAATAATGTTTAAAATTTCCTCCTTCACCCTGATCCCTTCCTATT
>JAVQJF010043163.1:0-50604 GCA_036023855.1 Gadopsis marmoratus
TATGCATTGGGTAGGCGTTTTAGTCGTTTTGGCAGGATCTGGAAGAGCCAGAAGAGCCAGACATATTATCACCTTATGAAGTTGATGTGGCGAATTTGTGCTTGTTGCTTATTTACACATTCAGCTGATATGAGGCAACATTATCATTAATTTAAAGTCAACTTTGTGGCCACCTGACAAATTACAATGGTCACTCTCCTGTTATCTCTGGTTTGGTCTCGAACTGCCTGGCTCTGCCAGTTTGTGTATCGTGACCTTTCTTCTAGCGCCACCATCAGGTTAGAATTTACACTAGTGATATGAATTCAGTCTAATCGGTAGATAGACATTTAATTAACAGAACATTTGCATGGTCCTGAGAACATGAACACTATGACACTATGAGCTCTTTCTCTAGTGCCAGCTTTGGGTAATTAGGCTAATTTAACTTTACACACAAGATATTTAATGGGGAGATTGCCATTGTATTTGCAAAGCACATTCATGCTCTCAATGGGATAAACCCTCCTGATTTTAGCAACCCCATGGCCAATACCCATAGCTCCACACCTATGAAGAACAAAATAAACCTCTACAAAAATCAAAACTATTGGCATGCTGTTTATTTCAACTCTTCTACAGTATAGCCTCTAAGGGCTTCTAGCACGAGTTCTAGACCTTTAGTCTTATTTTTCCTCCAAGGATAATGAGTTTTCTCACAGCAGCAAACATAAAACATAAACTGGAAGAAGAGAAAAGGGGCTTCAGTGTTGAATAATGAATCTGATTTTGTAGTTGCTTGGCCAACATCTTTCTCATGCCAGTCAGTGTGGGTGGGAGCCTCGTGTCTTCTTGCTTGGAGTTTCTGATGATAAAGTAGGGTTTTATTACTGTAGGTCATGCTCTTTTCTTTTCCTGCTCAGCCATGGTATCACTCTCTGCTAAATGTCAAGTGCTCAGTTCTTTCGTGTTATACAACTCAGAGAGAAGCAGACTTGTATGCACAATATATATTAAAGTTATGTGACTGTTTAAACACACTAAAATATATTCAGTGTTTCTTGTGGACTAACTTTCTCACACGGCATTTTGATGTTGCCACTGCTTTGATGGCTTGGATTTAATTTTAACACCTCTTTTTACTGTCACAGGTGAACCAACAGTTCTGGTCTTTGTTGGATCATCAAAGGAGAAGAGAGTGATGCAAAGGACCATTCTGTAAATAGAGACTTCCTTTCTTCTGGACTGCAATTAATCTTTGGAAAACTCAGAATGCTTCTTCCTGAACTCTATGGACATCAAAAAGAGGAGTAGATCCTACTGAAAGTACTGATCATTCAGCACTTCTTTTTGAAGGATTCCATGTGATTAGCCTTACCGGACAACAGGATTTATCCTCTGACATTGTACTGCTTGTAGTGGAAGACAATGGTGAACTTTGCCTATATGTTAATTTTTAGAGTATTTATGTCCTTTACTGGGGATTTTGCATCACAACTTCACCGGAGTGAACAGCGGGTCAGTTTGTTGTAAGCATAGCAAATATTCAATACAAAATGTGATTTTGTTTTATCAGTCAATTGTGGCTTTCTTCTCTAACAAAGTGTAGTTTCAAAGATTGGGATTAATGAAAATATATGGCTGAGCAGCAGATATGCAGGGTGATTTTCAAAGAAATACACGACCACATTCGTCACTGTATCATTCATACTGTGTGCCATAACACAGAAAGGGAAAATGAACCTAATTCAATTTGAAAGTCAGCACAAACCTGCAACACATACAACACATTCTATTATCTGTGTATTGTGTTCAATTCAACCCAGATATTGCTGAGAATCTAAGGACTGCAGAAATAAACCAGAGCTGTAAAAGGTATAAACTGATCAAATGTACCAGCTGTTAACAGACAGAAAGTTGGATCCAGCCGTGTTTTATTTTTCCTCTGAAAATCACTCTGCCATTTCCTGTCGCTTCTGCCAGATTTTGTTTTTGTATTACAGCTCTGGTGTTCAGATTCTAGACAACAGCAGTGTAAATTAAACACTAAGCATCTGGCCACCGGCTGGGTGCTGACAGCAATGTTCCCAAAACTGTTTTCGACTAGTTACTGAAGTATGATTTGCTGATCACCTTTATTTAGGTATCGCTGACACTTCCTTTATCTGTGTAAGTGATAACATCAGTAATAAACTATGGTTGTGTAACTAAAGCCTTGTGTCTTCTAACCATCTGTATGTTAATAACAGTAGTTTCTAGCTGAAGGGATGGCAATGCCGGTCTGTCGGCTGGTCCGCCACTTTGGTCCAGACAGAAATACCTAAACAACAATTGGCTTAATTGACATGACATTTTGTACCAGTCATTAGGATGAATTCTAATGACTTTGGTGATCCCCTGACTCTCCCTCCAGCGCCACCAGCAGGTCAAGTCGTTTTTTCACTTATGTGTAATATCTCAACATGTGCTGAATGGACTGGCACAACATTTTATACACACATTCATGATCCCCAGAGGAGTAATGTTCATGACTTTGGTGATCCTTTGGTGATCGTTTTTTTGGTTTTGAGTGAACAACTATTGGATGGATTGCAGTGAAATGTGCTACACACAGTTCATGTCCTCCTTCGAATCAACTGAAATAACTTGCGGACTAACCCTAAGGACAGTCCCATTAGCCTGCTGTCGCTGTGCTTTATGTTTAGCGCTAGTTAGCAAATGTTAGCATGCTAGCACACTAAATCAACATGGAAAACATTATACCTGCTAAACATCAGTATGTTAGCATTGTCATTGTGAGCATGTTAGCATGTAGCTCAAAGCCCTGGTGGGCCTAAGTACAAACTCACAGAGCCGCTGGCATGGCTGCACTGTGTGTTTTGCTCAAAGTGCTACTGTGCATGTAAATCAAAAAGCCTACAGTAACTCATATTCAGAATCGAGCCGGGGACGTTGGGATCACAGTACATGGTATGCGTCTTCACAACGCCACACAATACATCCCTCACATTTGTTTTTCATTTACAGTATTCACACTATCTTACAGATTTCAGAGGGGATAATCATAAAGTGAGTTAACAGGTTGTCAGGCACACCTGTCTTAGTCTAATCCAATACAATACGCCTGGTATACATTGTACCTTCATGAAGCTTATCCTGTCCAGGTTTTAATGACACTGTGTCAGAGAGGTGTTGATTCAGCTGTTAATTGTGGAGGCTCTGCTCAGTGCTGCTGTTGACTCGACTCATTTGTACAGAAAGGTGTATCTAAGATGATGATGGATAAAATGTCGGAAGCACATTTCAGTGTGTTGTAACACAATACACACGCCACCATGGACAATGGCGTGACGGTAGAGTTGAAACAATGTCATCAAAAACCTCAGTATGACCTTAATGAAGGGATTGCATTGGATTACATTTAGATTTAGTATTATTGCACTGATCTTGTTAGGGTAATTTTGTTGTGGTGTGTGTGTGACTGGTTGATTAATTTGTTCCATCTTATAACATCTGTAAACAACTTTTATTACTCATATAAATAATAGGTGTGAGCCTGTTTGTGAATGGGGATGTCTTACAGATCCACACGTTTCATACCCAGAGAGCAAGTTGTCACATGACTGAAGGCGAGTTCATCATGTTCAGTCAGCTGCTTTGCTGTCATTTCAGACTCCCAAGTAACATCAAGGGTCCTTTAAAAACTTGTCACCTAGGAGGGGAAGCGGAGGTTATTGGATCAACAGCCAACGTTGGTTTTCATCAATTCTGAAAAAAGGTCTGTCGTGACTCCTGTTATCACACTGAACTCACAGTGTGGAGGAGTGAAGTGTTTGGATGTAAGTCAGCAGGCAAAATGGTCCGTCTATTTTGAAATGCACAGATCTGCGACAGATGTGTCCCTGCTTTGTAGTTTCTTATTAAATTGTTATATATTATGATCTTTTTTATCCCACCCTGCCTTCCACAACAAGAGTACCATCTGTTATAAACATGTTGACCCATTCTGAGTCAATCTTTTCTCTTTGGGAAATGAAACAATCCTGTGGATAATGACAATTTTTTTGTCCGTCCTTTGAGGGGAATTGGTACAACTTGCTCCCACTGAAAGGATCGCAAAATTACAAGAGACTGACTCATCAAAGACACTCACTCACTGCATTTTGGCAGCTATTTCCTAGCTAGATAGGAGACAACAGCAAAAAGTTGCATTCTATGTTAAAGCTGCTATAATCGAAAGTTCATTTCTATTTTCATCAACACGGTGTCACTCTTAGTGTTGAACCCACAGAGAATTATCACCAAACTGCATAGCCAGAGGGCGTTTTAGCTCATTTTCTATACAGACAAAATCCTCATATAAATGAATATATGGTTCATGGTACTATCTCACCTACAAATTTCCCAATTAGCACATAATTCTGTTGTCTAGATGAGAGTTTCCTAAATGTTTTTAGGCGAGGACCCCAGTGAGAAATTAGCTTTTCTTGCTCTGGGAAACAGGCTTATTAAAAAATTTCATATCCTTGTCATAAAGGGACCCACCAGCAACAAGCCTGTAAGTCAATTTGGATCTCAACCCACAGTTTAAGAAGCTCTGCTCCAGCTTACTGTTGAGGATTTTCCATGCGTTTTTGTTGCATTGCTGACACCTCTCAATTTCTAAATGCTTCCCTTTTGGGAAATTACAAGACAAAAATGTTTTTGAGGCAATAGTGTGATCAGGAGGTTATTCAGCTGCAGATGCTTGAAAGACAGAGAAATGAGAGAGCTTGAAAAAGGGATATCCCTCTTGTGTCTTCAGGTTTTTAAATGGACCTTGGTTTTCCTTTTGTATCATACCCTCTGCGCTAGCTGTAGATACTGTTGCTTGTCTGCGCCTGTCAAACATAGTTACACTGAACGACTCTGTTTCCCAGCCTGCTATCCTTTTCCAAACAGCGAGTCTGTGAAATGTGTTGCACTGAGGACAGAAGACAAGTGCTGCCTGAAGCGCCTTTCTCATGTTTCACAAGGAGCAAACGCTTCCTTCAAACATCAAGCTTAATTCTTCTTTACCGTAGGCGTCCTTTGGCAAAACGACAAACATTCTCCGCGAATCAAAAGGCCGCGACATCGCCGGCCTCGGCGTGTCGAAACAGTTTGACATTACCGGGGTCAATGCCAGACTCCTGGTTGGTATCTGAGTGAGTTCAGAGGAGTCGGAGGAGTGTCCGGCAGTGGGGGTGCAGCAAAATACAGAAAACCTTGCTTTCAAAGCTTTGATTTCTTTCAAGAGATTCAAATGAAGTAAGGGCAGGCAATTCTGTCTCTTCTTTTCTTTTTTTGCTGCAGTTATTACAAGAGCACATCAAAGGAATCTCCTCCTCTCGCCATATGCTGTATAGTTTCATAATCTAATGAGGGTTTTGTAATTACACAGTCCACCAGGGGAATGGAGCTCATCGATTCTCTGGGAAAAGAAATTTCATTACACAGACCCAGAGTAAACCGTTGATGCTATCAACAGCTTTGTACTTTCATTTCATGTAATCATTTTACATGACAAAAGGACTTGTCAGAATTACATGTTAGAGAGAGAATTACAGACGTATGTCCCTGGAGTCTTTCAAAACTTTCCATGCCGGAGGAGATGTGTTGAAAAGCGGAGAATGTCACTTGCAATGGTACCAACATACAGAAGGTTTTTCAAAATCTGATTATGTCATTTGTTTTCCCGGTGCAACGCAGTAGTCTGTATGACACTTCCATAGATGTGTGATATACAACTGATGAATACTCCTTTTTTTTATGGATGCACCTCACATCCAGCAATAAGAAATTCTCTGATGCATTCATCAAGCCATCAAATGACAAATGAGACACGTGCTGTAGTGGAATTATTTTAGTTTCTGCAGGTATAATAAAGGCTATAGCTGTTAGAAGTGTTGATTCACAGTAACCTTCTCATTTCTGCGTGTTGAAATCCTTTTAAGTCAAGCCTGGGAACTTCCGTCTGAAACTTTGCTTTGTGTCAGCTGTGAAAGCTACATCTTCTCCAGTCGTGACCAGAATGCAAACAAACAGCAGCGTATGGAAGCTAGTGTCTCAAGTCTTTGTTTTATTCTATCCATCTAGAGCACAATAAAAGTAATAAATATTAAAAGGTCATTATAATTTTTATCAACATCTGCTGCAATGTGTGCATCTGTGTATCAGTCAGGATGAAAAGTGGCATGATTCATACACATATATATGGACAAGTCTTACTACTGAAAGAGAAAAATCTGATGGGTGAGTAAGCGCTCAGGGGTGCAGGTGCAAACACCACTGTCTCTCATGGCTAATTAATGCCGGTCTGAAGTATATGTGTGTGAGACTCACAAAAATAAATGCAAATAATAATAAAGAGAAAATTAGACATCTTTTGGCATCATTCCTCATTCTGTTTTTTATGTCCAAAGTCCAACACAGTTAATGTAACTGAAGCAAATTGAAATGTTTCCATACCGACGATTTCCCTGCATGGTTTTCCATAGTTTTTAGACAACACATGAACGCAACACATGAACATGTGTTGTCACTTAGATAACAAAGCCCAGCACTGAACAGGAAGCACCAAATCTTTGTTCGAACCCGGCCCAACCCGTCGGGCTCAGGCTGGGTAGCCCCCCTTGTGAAGGCTGGCCGATCAGCCAGGCAAGTGAAAGAAGGGGTCTCAGGAAAAATGAACCATCCATGTGAATTTATTTAGTCCATAATGGAAGGTCCCGGCAGATATTTACAGTGCCTCCGTCAATGAATTGGCAGAACAAACACAAAAAACCCCACAAAAATGAATGACATAAGGAACCAAAACCCTGGCCCTTTTTGGCTCGGCCACTAATTGGTTGTGCTGCTGCGACCTCTCGCCTCCTTTCCCTGTAACAGACTCCTCTGGAGCTCCAGCCTTCTCCCTTATATTAATCAATTATCTTTTAATAACCCCTACAAGCATAGACACCTTTCAATGTACTATAATATTACCTTAACAATACCTCTAAGTTAATTTTAAACAATTTTCCTTAAAAGAAATGCTTTTCAACAGCCATTTCCCCAAACAGAAAAAACACCTCTGCCACTACTTCCCACTTGGTCTCTTCCCCCAGGACCCCCGTCTATTTATACGAGTTGAACCTTAAAAGCCTGGTTTGGCAGTTCAGGTCCCAGTCAGAGACAGAGACACGCCCCACATTTTAACTTGACCAAACAGTTTACTTGTTTTTCCATTACCATAAACTGTTCTAACTGTGTGTCTGAATCTGAACACTGACATATCACAGTTGATATGGTGAACGTTATAGAAAGCAGTCCAGGAGACATGGAGCATACATCTGAAATCATGTGTCCAACGTTCACGTTCCTTTTAGCTCTGTTTTGATCTCCACCAACGTCTGAGGGAAATATCTGGCTCTTTAACTGCTAAAGGCTATGTTCACTAGTTGCTAGATTTGTCTGCCATTTGGTCCTGGGCAGGTGGGTTCATTGTTATTATTATCATTAATATCACAGCTGCCCACGGCTTCTGGAGACAAGGTTGTTGAGTTTGTGGATGAGTCAACCACAACACTAAAGTTGTGGGCCCCAAAAGGCAAACAATGGGCGAAACGATGCTAAAAATGCTGAGGAGAACTGCAGTGTTGGGTGATAATTGTGGGGTTTGTCACTATAAGCGAACCCTTTCACATTACTATTGGTCATTTGATCTACTGCTAAACATAAAAATGTTGTTTAATGCAGCTTTAACCTGCACATCTTTGATGTATTTGTGATTCCTCGCTGTCATTTCAATTTACCTGGAAATTACAATGAAAAAAGAATTTCTTTGCCTTCGCCCACTGCAGAAAGTATTTGCATCACGTCATCTTGGATTATGTATAGATCACACAGTCGAATCTGCCGTAAACAAGTTCCCAGACTATTTCATAATACCTCATTCCTGTAACACTTTGTACTTGACTAATGCAAATGAATATAATATAAATGTCTTCTTTCATTACGTACTTTAAATATAAAACAAATGGTTATATTATATTACAGCTGTGGTAATAAATTCTTAATATAATACATCATCCATCTTGCAAATTAGCACTCTCCAATGAGTGTATTACCTTTGTACATTGTAATTACTTCTGACAGGTGCAGTGGATGTGTGGGCTTGAACATTATTTTCACTATCGCAGTTTTTCTAAGATCAGATGAATAACAGTTTGAGTTATCTTGTGATTTCTTTAAACTCATGGTCTCTTCATTTATTTCAGTCTTTTTCCATATTTGGTGCCAAGCGCTTACCACCGTTTCGGCACTGCATTTCCCAGAATTCACAAGCTAACCGTGTGGGTGGGCCTGTGATGGCTTTAATACATTATCTGATGATTAAGTTAGGATTTCTGTAAATATACGAAAGAAAAAGAAAGAAACGACAGTTTTCAGAGCCGGAAATAGAAAAACTGAAATCAATGCTTTAAATTAATCTCTAATCCATGGCGTAGCCAGTCTTACCTCAGCTGTGAAACGCTGGAATGGAAAATAAAATGTTCTGAATAAATATGAGGCATTACTCTATTTAATCAACAGGTGTTGCAGTTTCACCCAAGCAATGTAATTGGCTAAAGACGTGTTCACCTTACTGATGATTACCGCACACACCATTGTAAAGAAAACCTTTTATTCAGACCACATGCATTGAACTGCGGCATAAATGCTGAAACCTACCTGAGGACATTCTTTGGGTGCTACAGTGATGCATCACAATTGCATCCATTAATGCCATTAAGACGGCCCTCAGGAGGGTTATCGCTATATTTAGTTATCGGAAATTTGATGAGGAATATATCCTTGAGCATGTATGCCGACCAGAGCTGACGTTATGAGCAGCATCCGGTCCTTCTCGCGCCAATAAAACCAAGACGTCTCTAATTAGCACCAAGATGGATCGCGCCTATCTGCCGCGTTCCCCCGAGCTGTGTGAAACATCCCTTCCAGCGCAGTGTTGTATTACATGTGGATAAGACAAAGGAAGCAGGAGGGATTCATCCTGGTTATGCATATAACACTTGACTTCCTGTGCCTTTGTGTGAAAGTAAGTACATCCCCCACCCTGCTCAATATCTCATCACAACAACTAATTAAAGATGACAAAATGGGTCATATCATTTCTAGTGGTTATGACATAATTTAACATAGATCTGGAAGTGCAATGAGAGGGTGCAACAGGGCAAAGAGTACAGTCAAACAATCACACAACAAACCCCAGATTAAGCCAATATATCTAAACCACTTATGTGGAAGTATATCCAAAAGTGATCACACCTAAAAAAATAAAAATAAAAACACAGTACAACGCAGGCTGGATGAAATTTGGACGACACGAGCCGGTGCAATGTCACGCTTCATGGAGTGATCTGGAGGAGCCGGTCCTGGGCATTTCAAAGAGGAAATCATCTTCTTCTGCCGTATTTGTGCGAGACGACCTCCCTCAAAGCTCATTTCCCCCTCAGTGGTTCAAAAACATGCACTTTTGAACGGAACTCATCGCACACTAATATACTTTCCACATCAAGTATGACGTAAATTGAGTATGTAATGAGTTCCAGCTGCATAGTATGTGGACTTTGTGTATGTGAGAAATACCCGGATGCATGCTAGATTAGCTGGGCCTTTAAGCTGTGTGGTATTCTGTTAATGGATTTGAAACTTTCAAATGGAATTCTCTTCTACGGGGAGGCACCTACACGCTACTGTACCAGTCGCATTGCTATTCAGTACCTGACATGAAGGCAAGAACTAGGAGGATGTCGCACCATTAATGTTAATTTTGTACCACACTGATTCATATCAGCACCATCTTTGTGGGGGGAAAGAGCTGTCAAAGCTTTGCTTTCAGAGAAGCGAGCAGCTTTACATTATGCTCCAGCGAGGTTTAGCAACCAAATTAAAGAGTCACGGATACAATGAACACCAAGGCATCTGGCGCCGCATAATGTCTGTAGAAATCATTTTTCCTCAAAGCTGTCTCTGCATTGTCTGCCCGCCGACGCAAATTTATGATTGTATTGTGAAGCTAAATATTGGTTGGAAATTGGAAAGAGCAAATGAGATGTTGCTGAGCATTACATCTACTACAACAAAGCAGACAAATGGAAGGCAATGATGGTTTGAGTGAGCCATCAGTGTCATCAAACTTACCTGTGTGCAGCATGGAAAGGCAGACCGCCGCCAGATAAAGCACAGGCTCCGATAGTCATTTGCTGTGCCATTGTGTCTGCCATCACTGCTACAGTTTTATTATCTGGGCAGCCTGGGATGAATTTGCTATCATCAAACCAGCCCTAATACAACAATCGTGTGCGGAGATTGACAATAACCAAATAACACGTGAGGGAGAAAACACAGGCTTTTCATGAAAGCAAGTCATTTCAATAACTGTCACTGTCTGGTGGCACATCAGAACTGAACGAATGTGTCTTTTGTCAGATTTTTCCGCGTCTTTGTTTCCTGACAGTGTCTTTATCTGACTGATCCAAACACGTTGTCTAGGTATGCGTCTGTGTTCATCAAGGCCCGGCTGAGATATTTTCTCCCAGTGTGACTGGCTGCTATATATTCCAAGCTCCAGAATCATAATAGAGTTTCTCTCTCTATTCCCTTGTGTTGGCTTTTCTTATTTTACTCTCTTTAAATTATGAAGAATGAAATATGGGATTAGATATTTTCAGGGTTCGTTTTTTCCCTCTGTGCACGGTCCATTTTTGCCCCTTACAATTTCCTCCTTTGTGGGGATTTTCCAGTCACAAGTTAATTAATCAGGTAGAGACGGTGGGGTTACTGCATCTCAAGTACTAAATGACCCATATGTAGCACAAAGAAAAGCTTCACACTGAGGTATACTGGAGAAGAAAAGCAGCACCGGATGCCAGGCCTTTAGTGTTTAGGTGAAACGGTCCCTGTTTCATCTCGGGGCCGCTTTCTTAACGAGATAAACCCTCGACTGACAGTGACCTGAGATGAAAGTAAGAGGCACAAAGCCAGCCGGAGTTCAGGGAAAGTTCTTCAGCGCCCCACCTACCCACCCACTCGTCCCGCCTAAACCTCTCTCAACCCCAGTCCTGATGCTGCTGAGAGATGGGAGGGGAAGTGGGGTGGCGTTGGACTAGAAAAGTTCCTTTGCCTCTATTACAACTTTGTGGATGATCCCACAAGGAGGCCTCACTAGGTGCTAAAGATGCCTGGATTGACGGCTCTAATCTTGCCGACTCTCTCCGTCTCGCTCAAACTTGGCCTCTTCTTTTGTTCTTTAAGCCTCGGATTCTCTTGTTTCTACAACTCTATTTGGACGCATGGCTGGTTTCTGCCAAGGGGAGGGGAGAGGAGAGGAGGAGGAGGAGGAGGAGGAGGAGGAGGAGGAGGAGGAGGAGGAGAAGGCCACTGCAGGAACCGAAGAGGCATAACGGAGGTCGCTGCCACGGTTGAGGCAGCAGAGGTTCGATGTCCTCTAAAGGGACAAATTTGTGGGCCTGTGTCAACCCGCTGACCCATTTTTTTAAAGAGTTGTTTTCACCAGACATACGTAATAAAAATCAAATAAAAAGCTGTTACTTCCTGATCAAGTTAGTTCTAGAATTCTAAGTGGTCATTTCAGTTCTACGTCTAGCTGCTTTTCATTCTGTCTAATCAGGGAATATTTTAGCCCTGGGATACAAGTTGAATGCAATTAGCTACTTGCAGAGGCAGAAGAGAGAGGCAGCGGTACTCTGGGATCTAGTGCATTAAAAACTGGCAGGAAGTAAACCTTTTTGGTTTTGTGGATCTATAGATTGGGGGTCTCCAACACGTCGCTCTCGAGCTACCAATAGCTCGCTAGCTGTTTCTGAGTGGCTCGCCAAAGGTTCAAAGAATATTTACATAAATTTGTTAGCACAAAGTCACTTGGTAAACCTGATTAAATTTCTATCCAATCCAATTCACAGACATCCCGCCCCCTTCTGATACAAAATGATTATTTGCCAATCAGCTGTCAATTAAACGAGGTGCCGTCATGTTTGGTTACGTCAGTGACATCGTAACATTAGGCGATGTTAGCAGGCTAGGTAGTACCCACCAGCTTTTTACGAATGTGAATGACAAGTGTGTGTGTCTCATATGCGGTGTGAGCGTGTCAGTCAGTAAAAGATATGTCGAACGCCACTTCACCAAAGTCCCCAGCAACTTTTCACGGGACTTTCCGGTTGGTAGCAGTCCACGAACAGAGAAGGTAAAGGAGCTGAAAACAACCCTTAAAAGACAATAGACTCTGTTTACCAAACTGACGAAAAAGGCCACAGCAGCAACAGAGGCTTCGTTTAAAGTTCTAAGTGAAATCTAATTTCAGATCAAGACTGACAGATGAACTTTTAAATGACTCCATAAGAGTGAACTTAAGTGGAGTCCCTACAGTATGTATTCACCTCTCTTGTTGGCTCCATGCAGTGCAAGTCATCTCGCTAACTGTAGAAAAGACCGAATGCACGTGCACAATGAACTACAGATGATGAAGGAAAGTGATGTGATAATACAGTGATATGTGGACAGACAGAAAATAAGGACATGGACAAAAAGTTAAATTATGTTTTCTGTGAAAATATGATGGAATTTAATAGAGTTGACACATTGAAAATGTGAAACATGCACATGCTGCTGAATTTAAGGTGGTGTGATACAAAATGTGAGTGTTGTATATCAACATTTTGAAATGTTCACACAAAAGAAGCTTATTCAGCTGGTTTGGGTGGAGATCAGCTATGTGATTATATGTTAGTAATGATATAAAACACGAGTAGCTCTGCGACTTTCATTTTGTCAAATTAACTCTCAGAGGAAAAAAGGTTGGAGACCCCTGCTATATATAATATTGTGTCACCTTAAGCATATTGTCTAGACCGTATGTATCGCGTGTTTTCATTGTGTACTAAAATAAACAAAACCTAAACAGAACTCCGCCCACACCACTTCATCTTTCCCAGAATGAGGGAATAAATTAGCTCCATAAAATGCTTCTTTATAAAAGAAGAGTAGATATTTATACAAATGTACACCCTATCTATACAACAATAATGTCACTGAATGTTGACCTGAACACTATTTACGTGCCAGAATCTGGTAATCACGGTAACATTTTGTGAAAGTGGCATAAACATTGAGCTAAAAAAATTGTTATTCCCTGCTTGTTACATTAGAGTAGCCACACAGAAACAAGCCTAAATCCCGGGACCTCAGTGAGTCCACTGAGAATAATTTTAGGCCAGCATCTGAAAAACAGGCCACTTACAGTATTTTTTTTTTTTTTACTTTTTCACCGAGCAATGAATTTGGTTTATGGCTCTATCAGGTTTAAGGCTGTTTCTTGGTCTGTGTCTACTCGCCTGAAACAAAGTAATTTCCTGTTGAGCTGAATAAGCAAAGATTTGTGGCCTAGCTTGTGGTGAGCTTAACATCAGACTGAAACATCCAGGATTTAAGAGAGGAACATGCCAATTCCGAACCCCAGGTATCTGCTACAACCTAAAGTACAAAGTAAGCTTATTTGCCTAGTGCAGTCTTTCCCAAACTTGGGAAAATGCATAACAATGCTATGATATGTGAATTAATACGTTGGTCTGTTCTGCTCAAATGCTGTCTGCTACGTGCACACTCATAGAACTGGAGTTACATACAGTAACTACTTTTTTTACTACGCTGGTGTGTTCAGCTGAGATGCTGTGTTGACGTTATCTTGCGGTTATCTCCCCTTATTCAGCATTGTTTTGACGGTGGAAGCGTCTGTAATATGTGTGTGTCATTTGTTTTAACCTAGTTAGTGTGTATGTGTGTTACTTTCCATGCCAGACAAATGTAATTTATTCTTTGTGTGGGTGTGACTAAAGTGAATGGTGATTTTTAATAAAAATATCCTCTCTGTCTCATTCAAGGCATTCATGGTTTGTTGTGTTCTTCATCAGTAGTTTATAAATCTAGATGTTATGGCAATTCATGATGCATTTTTCTAAGTTTGGGTACCGGGGGAGAAACCAAATTTCTCTTTTGGGTCTCGAGCTGGAAAAGTTTGGTAACCCCCATCCTAGTGGGTTCAAATGAGTTCAATTTCAAACTCTTGCACTCATTATATTGTTGTGGTTATCATACTTCTCTTCTGTGCTGAAACATGGAAATCTTTCCTATTTTGATTAATTCTATTTAATTGCTTCAATTGCCTTTATTCTGGATAACTACCCTAAGCTAGTTAGCTAACCCATAAGCACATCAGCTAGACTGTTGATATTTCTATTAGAAAAGCCACAAACCTTACAATGTTTTATTTTGAGCAGATTTTAATTTTTCCTATTGCTTTCACTTTTTTATATATTTTCTTAAATGTCCTATGTGAAACACTTTGAATTTCCTTGTTGATACTATAGAAATAAACTTGCCTTGCCTAAATTTGTGAATATATATATTTCCTTCACATATATTTTTGTCATTTGCGCCAAAGAACATGGAACTACATGTCATTGTCATGAATTAGACACATGTAAAGAGCTACACTGATGTCAGCATGAATATGCACTCCAGTGAAACCGTGTTTGCTGCTAGTTATACTGTATAACACCACAGCACCTCATTAACAGTGTTTGAGTAGTTGGATAACAGGGTTGCTAATGAATATGTCCCCTGCTGCTTGAATGAACATATGGGGATGGCAGTAAATCCAGACCCCCCCCCCCCCCTTCCTAACCCTTTGTTCGCTGTCTTTTCATGAGTGCGTGAGGCCGTGGGATTTATTAGAGGCAGAGCTCTCCAACACTGATCCCCTCTCTCCAGCAGACAGGCTGTTTGTTTTGCAGACAGAAACCTTGGCGGACACCAGCGCTGAAGTGGACACCAGGCTGCTACTGTGATACATTAATGACCGCTCATTTCCGCAGCGCCGGATCTCTCATTGAGAGCGCTGCATGGTAAGCACCTGTAAGCATCAGCCAAATGACAGGATATCCCCTCATCCTCCCAAATACCAACACACACACTAGCAGCACAGCTGAAGACAGACAACCAGACTCAGCCACTGAAAATGCTCCTCATTGTTTACCCTCTCCATATTGCCAAAGCCAAGCTCGCCAGGATATGTCCCAACTATCATAATAACCCACGAAAAATGTAAGAATTCTCCAGCTGCTCTTCTTTATGTTTTGTGTCTGCACTCACTTGCATGCAGCCAGGGAAGCTGTGTTCAGATCCCTCACTAAAGTATGACTTTTCTGAAGCACAATCCACCACTGCTTATTTTTGGGTAAACCTGATAGTGCCTGTAACAAACTGGAAGGGAACCAGGTGACCTTGACATGGATATTCGGTTTCAATATAGCTGCAAAAGATAAAACAGATTTACCATTTTAATGGTATTATAACAAATTTGAGACATTGTGGCTTTCATTCATGGATTACTTTGATAATCAAGGACATTAGGGATTATTAGGGCTTGATTTTTCTTGGGCATTTGCTACTGCAATACGTGCTTTTCATTAGGAACGGTCAAAATGGCGTTTAGCTAATGCCGCGGCTTGGCTCTAAGGATGGCAATCGGTCGATCCACCACTTTAACCTAGACTGAAATATTTCAACAACTATTGGCTGGATTGCCATGAAATCTGGCACAGACGTTCATGTTCCCTTCAGGATTCATTGTAATAGCTTTGGTGATTCCTTCACTTTTCATTTAAAGCCACCATCAGGTCCAATACTTTGGTTTATGACAAAACATCTACAAAACTAATGACATCAGCTTAGTGTTAATTAGCGTATGTTAGCATGCTGAGATGCTGAGTCAAGATGGTGAGCATGGGTAACGAGAAGTCATTGTGAGCATGTTAGGAAAAGTTGGCAAATTATTAGTCACAGGCTCATTATCATATTGAGCAGCAGAGATATTCAGGAACTATTTGCCCATTTATTCATCAATTTGCAGTTAGTTCCTGATTTGTTACTGACCTGGTCATTGGTAACTTGTCCATTGTGGCAAGTGTTACCAGCGAGCCAGACTTTTATCCAGTAATCACCACTTCCGGTCCTGAGGATTGGCGCTGGGGGATCCACACTCCCTGGACCTGTCCACAGGAATGAAAAGAAAGGATTGCCTTATTGGCTCGCAGGCTGAAGCTGGATGATGCTGTCTGAAGGAGCAGATGCCACGGTAAATTGAGGGCCTCTCTCATCTCAGCAGCGCTCTCAGTCAAAACCAGAAGACATGCTCGGCCTTCCCCTCCTCAGCACTTTGGAGGGAGGAAGGAATGAGCCCCGTTGTTGGCTGGAGATGACTGTCGGATCTTGACTGAAAGTGTCGGCACAGCGGTGCTGAGTGTGTGATCTGTGTGATTGCGCCAGGCAACAGGAACTGTCTGGCCAAAGTCACAGATGGCGTTTGGAGCTGTTGGCGCTTTTGCAGTCGCAGAGGCTCAAGGAGCTCTCAGCTCCAACGCTGTCTTTATTGTGGTTAAAAGTAGAAGCCGACAGCAGCAGTCTAACACACACTATGATACAACAATGGTCAGGTACTTCTAAGCAGCCTTGAATGTTGTATTGGTTTGTTTCCCCAACTTTTTTTGCTGCTGTCTTGGCCAGTTTAACCCAATTAAATAAAGGTTATTTTAATCTAAATTTTGTTTGGATGCTATTTTCTTTCTGGCTATTTAAAGGAGCACTCATCAATATTTTTTGCTTTACTAAATGATCAATGACTATGTGTAACGTGAAGGGTGTCACTCTTAGCAATGAACCCTCAAAGAATTATCGCCAGATTGCAGTTTCCCTCAACTCTGCAGAACATTTTTGCATCTTTCAGCTCATTGTTTGAATTTTACTGCCCGCAAACGTACTGTTTGGGTTAGTCTCATCACTGTCATCAAGCTAATTTTCAGACAGACAGTAGTGGGTGAACAGCGGTGGAAGTGGAGCATTTAGCAGCTAAAACGTTTTTCTCCGAGTTGGTAGAGACCGGAGCAGAGCTAAGACAATGTGGACTTATATTCCTCAAGTGGCCAAAAGCACAATTCCAATTTAATGCTAATGTCGCTATGTGTCTGCTGGATGTGTAATGTTTTGCTGACACATTTTGTCATATAAACTTTAAAAAAATAATAATTTTATTAATTTATTAAGCTCCAGTCTTATTATAAGCAGCAAGATAAACAAAGAAAAAATTGGCCTAAATAAAGTGCAAGGCTTATTCTAGTCCCATTTGTCCTGTTGCTTACAGTATATAATGTTTGGTCTCTGCCCTGCTAGTGTCTGCTAGCTGTTAGATGCTGTTTGGTACAAAATATAAAACACTGTCATGTTGCACTCTCCTACCTGATGTGTCACTGTGCAAATGAGCCATAAGTAGATAATTTAACATTGGTATAGGATCTTATTCTCTATGATCCAGATGTCCAGTAACAAAAAAAAGTAATTCTATTAATAGTATTGTTACTTATTTTATTTACAGGACTGGAAAATATAATGAACTAATGAAACTGATTCTAGCATCTTCTCTGGTGCGTGTTCAAAAGGATGCCATGTGAATGCATGCTCCGAAAACAGATGAAAAGGACCAAAGCAAATCAAAAGCTTGTTCTGACGACGCCAGGGCTTCTCCGTCCTCTCGCAGTCGTCATGATCGCCATGTCCCCAGGGTTTTTTTTCTTGTCTTTTTATCGTATGTACTGCCACGGTGAGGGACAGGGAGTCAAGAAGGTTCAATGGGGATGGTGGCACCCCACGGAAACCAATTATAGATGGGTTTCCGAAGCCTTAATTTCTGTGCTGGAGCTTTGAATGGTTTTGATATTCCATGATGAATTGCCACAACCGAATGATAAGGAGAGAGACAGTGGGGGGAGCAAGAAAGCGAGAGAGAGCAAGAGACTGAAAGAGAAAATCCAGGAGGAATTCTTTGCCTTAACTCCCTCAGGGTGTTCAGTGTGTTGGTGGAGTACTGTACGTTTCTCTGGCAAGCGTATCTCCTCTCCTCCACCCACGCGAGTCTCTCAAACCGAATGAAGTCCCAGTGGAGGAGTTCCTTCATCCAGCCAGAGTGTGCGTGCTCTCCTGTAGCACACCTCCTCTTAATTAAACAATGACACGAACTGAAAACGTTGTTTGACAGAGACTGCGGAAATTAACTTTTGTCTGTGACAAAGGGAAATATGAAGCGCAGTTGGACTGAGCTCACTGTACTTTACATGTCGCCTCTCGTTGATTCTGCGTTGACTATATCTTAAGTACCGGACACCATTTAAACATAGTGCCTTTGCTTTAGGTTTTATGTATCCTTTTGTGTATGTATACCCCTCTTTATATTCAGGAGCCAACAGACCATTACTCAAACAACCATCCCAAACGATGCCATAACAGAATACTCAGCGTGCAATAAAAACGCCGGTTTAGATGCATATTTCTTTGATGCAACACTGAGTACATTCACATGCACACATACTGTATATCCTGATCACCAGCCCAAATCTGCTTACGGGAATGTTTTGTTTACAGTGTTTGATGATGATGATGATGATGTAATAGTTGGTCTAGCGCTCGCAGCTCCACAGCACAGTGTCGTGTGCTTAGCTTTATAAAGCAAACAACCACATTCCTCCTGTCTAGTGATGGCACACACAGTTTGGAAATTGGCATTTCGCTGTATAAACGTGGAAGGAAGTGGAAATCTGAATGACTTACTGGTTTCTGTCAATCCAATGACTTATTAAGGATAATCTTGTTAAACCTATTAAGGTATGGATACAAGTATTGATACATACTCTGTCATTTTAGTGGGAATAAAATGTATAACAAGGCCCACTTTTCACAAACGGATCATGCCATACTCTTTGAAATTGTTCGCTGAGCAGGGTGGTGAGAATTGCTGCCTGTGATCTAGTGACTGGCTGCATACAGGACAAACGGCAAGCCTTCTCTTCCACACGGAAGCTCATGCGTTGACAGTAGTGACGCAAGTGCACAGGGGGATAGAAGGCGGCCTAACGTATCAGATTGAAGGCATACATTTAAGATCAGAGAGCTGCTGGTTGCCTGTCAACCTAACGGAGGCAACAAGACTCCAGGAAATAGCTGCACCAGGTCACTTTAACAATTGTGTTTGAGAGTTCATTAAATAAATAGGATGCAAAGTGATAATTAGTTAGCTTTACAGGCTCGCTGTTCCCCCCTGCTTCCAGTCTTGATTCTAAGTTAAGTTAATCACATCCTGGCTCCTGCTCCAGCCATGAGATTGGGATCTTCTCTCATCTAACGCTCTGCAAGAAAGTGAAAAGGCATGTTAAAACATAACTATTTCCTTTAATTCTGAGCATCAGAACGAGCGGCTCGCTAACTCAAAGCCAGGGGGAACAGACTGGCTGCACTGACAGTGGAGCAGCAGCCACTTGGCTCAGAAAATCCAAAATACTGAAATTAACCTACATGTCATATTGTTTGCTATGTATTGTATGTACATGTAGTGTTTTTACACTGTTAGCCCTCTTTCAAAGCATTTTTACCTGTCCACTATAACAAAACAGAACCACAATGTCACTGAAAATGCCCAGTGTTAAATAAATGAATGAGGTTCAGATATCAGCACCGACTGCCCAGGAGCTTATTCTGACAAATTCCGGGCCAATCAGAGGAACCGCCAATTTAAGACTGGTTCCTCTGATTGGCCCGGAGTGTCAAGCCAGAATGCAAAATGAAAGGGACAGCAACACGGGGCAGCTACAGTCACTCAGACCGGTAGACCGTCTGACCCCCCCCGCCTGCTTTTAGCCTGACACACAATGTTCCGTCAGTGCGTGAAGTACGTGTGGCTGAGCAGCGTGGAGGACAAAATGGACCGTGCAGGAAAAAGACAGAACGAAAGAAAGAGAAAAGGTAGAGCTGAGAAATGGCATGGTTGGTGTCAGACATGGTAATATTGCCGCCCCTCAGCACATCATAATATCACAACCACCCTTCCAGAGTTGATTCCATGTTTGAACAAAATAATGAATAATGAACTTTATCACGCCATGAAGGACAGCAGGAGACGATACTGAAAATAAAGACCTGAATACTCTTTTCTGTCAGGAAGTAAATTAAATGTCGTCTGCAAAACACTCCAAACGTGCACACAAACAAAAATGATCGAAGTGAGTTACTTTTGAAACTGAAGTCACGTCTTTTTTAACTACTATGGGGTTTTTTAACAGTTTGTGTGTGTGTGTAGTAATAAACTAGCATAAACAGTAAAGTGTAAAAATATTTCAAAACAATGGATACAGTATAGGTGTGGTTTGCTGTGAATGTGTGGTCATTGGCTTGTATTATGATCCCAGTCCAGCCCTGCTGGTCCTCGTTATCCATCCCAATTGACATGAGAATTTCAGTAATGACTGTTATTTTAATTCAGTCCGTTATTAGTGTATGAAAACATAGTCAGTGAGGCTTCCCCTTTGTTTCGTTTGATGAACCTTCCCATTAAATGTACTGCAGGTGGAACACTACCACCTTGTTGGCTTATAGAAAAGTCTTTGTGATACGCCTTTAAGTTCAAACACTGTTAAAACTCAGGGAGTTTGGCTATAACGAGGTGGAGTGCTTCACAGATTCTGGCCGACATTTTTGCAAATGTGATTTATGCTTACGGCGCAGCGAGGAGCTCAAATCTTTAATTACCGTGCAAATTACTGGCCACTGTAATTCATCAGTACACAACCACCAGAACCTCATTTCCACACTAATTTAATGAATAATTGCCTTCTTGGAAAACCTGCCTCTTCTAATGGCAAGGACTTGGAGGATACGGCCACTAGTGTGGAGCCAAGTACCCGCGTTCAACCAGAGCTCAGAGTCCTGCCTGTTTTTAATGAAACTCATGACGGTGTTGTGAGGATGAACTGGCTTTAATTGCATTGATGTTCACATCCTCGTACTGCGGGGAATTCAGCTATTGTAGAACAGGTTGTCTGAGCTCTCTGGTGATTTTATTTTTTCCGATTCAGATGGCAAAGAATGAAGGAGGCTCATTGACCGTCTGCCTTAATTTGTTCCCAGCTCGAGAGAGGCCACTGACCACAAACTCCCATCAGTATTTGAAAGATAAAGCCTCGCACATAAATTACTGAAGCTCATGAGGCTGAATGCTATTGTGCGCATGAATTTATTACACAACCCTTGAGTCAAACTTATTTCTTGAACCAAAGAAATAAATGTCTTTCACATATTGCGGTAGTTTTTTTTATCATAATGCCTCAATCTCTGTGTAAATATTTCCCTTTGATAGTGAAAAACATGTTTCTTAGTCAGAATTACAACCTAACAATCTATTCTTTTACCTGCAGCGGGACCCCAAAACATAAATTCAATCCCTTCTCTATTGATTCAACCCTTCATGTTAACTCTACTTCCTTCAATAGAAAGAGAGGAATCCGAAGGAAAGCCACACTGGCCAACGTGCTGACCTTCACTAGCTCCAAGAACACAAGATCCTGGACCCGCAGACTCGTATCCAATCAATTACTCTGTGGCTTAATTGATTTGCAAAGGTAATCACTGGGCACATATCCACCAGGGCAGAATATCTGATGTTTTAATAAATGGTTTTACAGCAGAACTGGAAGCCCAGATCGATTCAGCCACTGCAACCTTGATTATAGCACGACTTGGGAGAAAAAACAGCAGTGTGGCGGCGTTATGGGCCAAACGATGCGATTGGTGGGGCTTACCTTCAGCGTTGACACAGGAGTGTTGTACAGCAGCGCGGTAAAGATCAAAGTGGACCACATTACTCAATTTCCTCTTGCAGGAGGGAAAACTGAGACCAGACGCTTAGACTGTAGACCTTATATCACTACAGAAAAAGCAGGAAAATGTAAAAATAAATGTGAATCAGTCCTTTATGAGTAACCTACATTTGACATTTACCATGATAGATACACAACACTTTCTTACACTGTCACTTCTGAGAGGTCTTAGTAGTATAAATGCATGTCACACTGTTGGAATTTAAGCAGTTACATTTCTCTGGCAACTAGATAGTTTAGCATTGGGAGTCACCCTAATGTAATGCCTGCATTAAACAGATGAACCAGCCAGACAAACTTTGGACTACTGCATTTACAGTACAGATGGAAATGCAGCAGATATGCTACAGTCACTACAGAATATCAATCCTACAGATCTTGGGCAAGAAAATGAGCACTGGGTGCGGCAAATGCCTGTTTGGCCCAGCGTGTGCCACAGCGGAAGAAAACCGAGTCAGCAAATGGGACGCCTCACGAAGTCCTGACAAAAAGAGGAACGTGTCAGAATATTTTTGACTTCAACTTCTACAATGTATTCTATGACATTGACCAGTGTGAGCACAGTGTTTTTCCATGCACTGCTGGAAACATGGTGAAGCAAAGAGGTAGCCTGTAACCACGTGACGATCACCCTCAGCATTATAAAAAGTCAATCGACGTCACCCTCTGCACGATGTTGTGTACTTGGGCTGTAGCCGAATCAGGATTTTCCAAGTAGTTTGTCATATGCTTATGGTTCCTGCCTTTGTCTTATCTACAGATGATAAATACAGTCCAGGCACACCTGCAGAGCAGCCACCTGACACTTTATGCCTAAATGTAGAGTCTCAGGTTTTACATACAAGATTCACATTCAAGGTCCCGCTGATTATCATCTACGATCAGATTTCCACACAGTCAAAGAGATGAAAAGTGTGCATTCTGGTCGTCATTCGGAAACACAATCCTGATCCTGATATATGGTCTGATCTGGGCATGAGACATTGAACTTCAGTTAAAGATGATTCATTAATAAGATAAATGCAGGTGCATCCTTTGAATTTACTCAATATCTGTGTTGATAATTTATGCAAATATTCAAAGGAGGGCTGTTCAGTGAAATATACATTTGACGAGTAAAAGTTTCTAAAGAGATTGTAATGATTTAATGTAGTAAATGTCCCATGGGATTCTTCTGCAGAACTCTTCACATAGTTTACATTCTCTCAAACACATATTAGCTTAAGTGTGATCAAAGTGCAAAATGAACACAAAGGCATTACATGTCAAATTAAATGCAAGTGTGATATTTGGTTGTAAGGGCCAGTAAACATTAATCCAATCTGACAAAAACATGTAAATGTGCCAGGGTTAGCTAAACAACTAAATTGGAGCTAATTCAACAACAAGCCATAGCTTTCATAAAGACAAAGATGAAATGTGTGCAATGATACTGAAAAAATGCAACTATAACTACTCCATAAAGTACCACGAGGGGATTGTTTAGGAGCTGTAGGACACAGAAAAAGTCACGAGTTGTCCCTGGACTATCTCACACACACACACACACACACACACACACAGAAAGAGACTTGCAAACGACCATAAAGCACATTGATCCAGGCACTCTAATCTAGCTATTATTATGGGCTCAGTCCCCACAGGTGTCCACTGCGTCTGTTTTACCTAAACTCTATTAAAAAGCAATTGTTTTTAAAAAGGTCTGCTTCTAAATTACATGCCTTATGTCACTGTTTGAAACCACTGACTAGCCAAAACCATAGACTGTGTATAAAGATGGACGACGCGTCTCCACTTCCTCCCACCATACAAAAATCAAGCCTAAATATCCCAGATACAGGCGCTGCCATCTTGCGCTGGTGACATGATTGGGAGCCAGAGTCTGTTCAGTAGTGACCTGCGGTGGAGATCCCGCCCATTTACCTGCCCGAACCAATCACGAGCACATTCACATTTGTAAATCATGGCGCCGCACCTCCTTTTTATAGCATCAAATAAGTAATTCAAAATGTTGATTTCAGTCTGGTCCATGTCCCATCCGCTAACATGGAGGGGGCGCAGCCAGCCACCAGGCGGCGATCGAGATGTTTTGGCTTCACTTTTGGGGAGCTGTCATGTCGTCCATCTATACAGTCTATGGTCAAAACCTACAGGGGACTCTTTGAAGAAACCAACAAAGTTGAATGTAGAAATGGACACAGGTTAAGCTCGCAGTGCAAACTCCACTCTGTCCATTCTTCTACTCGTCGTCTTTGGACAGCGTTATCATTGTTCGCGTTATTTCCCAGTGGGTGCTCACAATTACTTGCTTTATTGAAAACAATTAGAAATGTTGATGTGATCAAGAGAAGCAAACACAAGTTGTTAACAAACAACATGAATAAACCTTACCCTGAACTTAAAATACCTTTTTAATTAATTTAATCTGTCCTGGACAGACAACAAGTGACTGATGCAATGTTCTTTGGAGTCGGCTTCATACTGTAGGTCTCATGTAACGCAGTTTAATGGGAAACAAGATAGTTTGCTATGAAACTTTGTTCCCATTAGTTTTATATGAAAGTCCTCTTGGATCTTTCTTCAGATAACTTGAATAAAAGCTATGATAATTTAAATGAGGAGAAATACGCTGAAGTTAAACTTAACGCCTTCATGGCTCATCAGAGGATCCTCTAGCGTCTTTGTACACAGCTCCCCACCTTCACAGTTCGCCCAAGCGCTGAGGAAACGGTGCCTCTGGGAGATATTTCTGAAGTTAACATTTCCGTGGGTTTACTAGTTGAAAGGCTGCCCACCAGCCAGTTTTAATTGCCTTTGGGGGCCATTAGGGCAGGTCAGCCATCGTTGCGGTTCAGGGCTGCTTCTGTGCGCCTCCCTGTGGGATCAAACCGCCCGATCTGAACCACAGACCACCCCTGCCCTGTCCTCATGAGAAAGACAAGGAAGTGACTGTCTGGGACTTCCTGTAGATAGACACAATCACACCTGCAATTGGATTTCTTTGGTCTGTGCCACTATGTGTAATCCTGTCAGGTCGGACGTTTAAATCCGAGGAAGGCAAGGCAGCTTTATTTATATAGCACATTTCAGACACAGAGGCAATTCAAAGTGCTTTACAAGAAGAAATTAAGCTCAAATACACTAAAATACGAGAAAGAACAATTTAAAAAAAAATGTAATTTAGAAAAAAGCACAGGAAAACAGCAGAGATTTTAACGTTTAACATTTAAGATAATCAGGTAGTTGATTCCATCTATATGCAGCATAGTAACTAAAAGCTGCTTCACCCTGTTTAGTTCTAATTCGAGGAATAACCAGCTGACTATTTCCTGAGGATCTAAGTGCCCTACTGGGTTTATATCTTTTAATAAGATCAGAAATATACTTAGGCCCAAGTTATTAAGGGATTTATAAACTAGCAGCAATACTTACAATACAATCAATTCTATAGGTAACAGGACGCCAGTGTAAAGATTTAAGGACGGGAGTAATGTGTTCAGTTCTCTTGGTTCTCGTTAGAAGTGTAGCAGCTGCATTTTGAATAATCTGAAGTTGTCCAATGGTGTTTTTAGGAAGACCAGACCAGAGACCATTACAATAGTCCACTCTACTGGAAATAAAAGCATGGATCACTTTCTCTAAATCACGTCTGGACATAAAATCTTTAAGCCTTGCTATTGGTTTAAGATGACAAAATGCTAATTTAGTACTTGCCTTGATATGGCTACAAAATCTCAGATCTGAATCAATTAAAACACAAAAGGTTTCTAACTTGAGTTTTTGTCTTAATAGCTTTTAGATCAAGCTGAGCAATACATTTCTCTCTTTCCTCCCTATTTCTAAATACTATAATTTCTGCCTTGTCCGTGTTTAATTGAAGGAAATTTAATTGCAACACCTGTCTCTTTCTACCCATAATCCCTTGTGATTTGGGGTTTGTCGGGAACATGTTCTCACTTGGTTTTCAGTGCTTTCAGGTGAATATTTCCTTTTAAAACATCAGAAATGTTCTGGGTACCGTTAAGGAATTTGAGGGTGGAGTTACACTTTAATCATTTTGTTATCAAGATAACAAGCTCTGTTATCTCGCGATAACGAGATAATCAACCCGTTATCATGAGAAAACATGACCCCTCTTATTAGCCTACTTACGGTGTTATCAGAGTGTCACGCCAGCATGCATGAATGGTGTACTGACAACTGTAGCAACTGATAATGACAGATCAGTGTGTGGGCCTTCCCATTATTGATCAGGGCATTAAACTACACTTCAATCAAGGTCTCAGATATTGCTTATTGTCTTTCTGTTGGAGATGTTATTCAGATCCGTCCTTGTCATTTAAGGAGAAGACTACGAGAGCAATGAAGCCATTATCATGGGAAAAAGAGCTTTGTTATCTCGAGATAGCGGCATCAATACAATATTTGCAAGCACGGCTGTTCTCGGCTTCCATACAGATTCACACGGGCCCATTGTGATTTTCAATAAAACATGGCAACGTAGCATATTATCAAAGTTGCTCTAATACATCTTTTTGTAAGAAAAAAAGCATACGATTATGTGTAATGCAAAGAGAATTATCACGCAACTCTGCAGTTCCCCTCTGTGCAGCGTTTTAGCTGATTTCAGCTCGTTTTTGTTGTTTTTTTCAGCCCGCAACTAAACTGCCTTCATTCAGTCTCCTCGCTCTCAACAGGGGTGTTTCCATTTGCAGCAGGCAGCTGTTTTCAGCAAAAAAATATAAAAATAAAGCTCCAATGAACACACTGTAAACTACCTTCCCAGCAGCAAACAGCAGACAGACACACTTGGTGACTAGGTGGTGAACATAGAGGACCATTTAGCAGCTAAAGAGCCAGACATTTCCCTCTGGAGTTGGTGGAGAAGAGAAACAGAGCTTGTTTTTACCTAACAAAACACTTTGTCTCGTCTTATCTTGTCTTTTTAATTTCAATTTGGCCTATTTTATTGTACCTATCCTTTTTGGATGGAAACCACCTTGAATGTTTAAAGATGGTTCCTTGCCATCCTCAAACAATGAACCTGAAATTTACACTTGCACTTGCAAAAGGTCACAGATTGACATGTACGAAATGATTTATAGGAATAATCAAATTGGCCGAGTGCAAACTAAGTAATAAGGCGAGTCAGTGCTAAATCAAGACAGGCATAACAACAAATAAACAAAAAAAAAAAGGCTGAACTGTGAGGGAGCTAATGAGAGCTGACTGAAGGTAAAAAAATAAAAGTATTTTCTAAAGGAGAAAGTGATGTATCGTTGCATGGCTGTGCTGGCTGCTGCGCCCATGGCTGCAGCGGGCCCTCGGAGAGCCGCAGTCCACCCTCACCTGATTATTTTTCACCTTGTTTACGGCTGCACTCCTTCATGGCACTGCCTCCATCTCCCTCCCTGCATGGACCTGTCTCATTACGTCCATCTCAACGAGTCACTCAGCCGAGAGAGCGAGGAAGGGAGAGGGAGAGCGGAAAGAAGAAGGGATGGGTTGAGGACAGGTAATGCAAGGACAAGTGAGGGCAGACGATTAGAAAGGAATGAATATAGTACAGGAACATTGTCTAAATCTGTCCTGACATGAGACGAGAAAGTGTTTAGTGTGGAAATCACTCTGAGCGTTTAAATTCATTCGAAGGACGGGCAGGGAAGGACAAAGTAGCACCTTATAAAGTGTGGCTCTGCTTTATATGAGGAATTATGTCGCGGCAAACAGTTGCTACACAAAGCAAAGAGTGCTGCAGCGCTTTCTGTATCTCATTAGTCTTCCCTCATATGGTGTCAGTCACAGCCAAGGTATGAACTGACAAGAAATATTGGGGAAATTAATGTGTGCCACACTTATTTTCTGTGAAAGTCTTATGTTTGGATGTTTGGGAGGTAGCCTGGACAGAGTTTGAAACTGCATCAGATCAGACAGTGCAGGAAAAAATGTTTTTTCTTTTTTTAACAATACTTTTATTAGTTTGGCACGTACCAAATCTGCACGGGTGCATACTGCTCGCAGGAAATAGCCATAGCCTTGCACTAGAGTCCAAAAGGGTCTCACCTTCTCCAGTGTACTCAACTTTGATTTTATAAAGCCAACTGCTAGCGATCGAACTTTCTTAGCTGTGTCTAACTGTTTCCAGTTGCCAGGCAACCAGCAGAAACTACAGGAAGTTACTGGTCCTGGCCAAGAAACAGTTGGGCAACTGTTGCTTTTACATTTTATTTAAGACAAACTAGATTTAACTTGTGAACATTAGAGGTAGGGAGGATTTGCTACCATTTGGACAGAGAGAGACCAGCTACACACATGTCAATGTTGGTAGATTTTTGTCCATTTACTGGAAATAATACACAAATCAAATCAACCACTAGTATGTCAAGCACAACATGCCACACTTTCACAAGTTACCAGCGAAGCTACTTGATATTTGTCTTTACTTACACTCAATACCAGCACATCCTGTTGGCTGCCATGCATAAAAGATGCACTATGCCGATCATAAAACCAAAACACTATCACCTTGATATACTGTATTTAGAGGTTGGGAACTGCATACTGAGGCAACATAACACTTGTATCCTGGCACGAGATGTATAGACTCTAAATGCAACTCAGTTAAAGAAACAATGGTAAGAAAGGAGCATGTAAATTACTTGATAACTTGATTGTTTTATGGTTTGCCTAATAAGTTTAACTATGTCTTCAGTGGTGGGTTTGGTCTGTGTTTTGTCTTTGTAACGCTGTTTATACCCGCGTTAGTCACTCTTGTACTGCTTGCCCTGTGTTTAGTTTCCGTGTTCCCGTTCTGCCCCTTTGGCAGTTACTCGTGCTTTTGTCTCCGGACGTACCCGTTTCCTGTCTTCCTGCATTACCCGCATGCAAGCTTTTTTTGTCTACTGATAAATCGTTGAACAGCTACAGTCTGCCTGTGCTGTCGGCATCTGGCTCTTTCGCTGCTGCCTGACCCACTCAATGTGTTAAAATGAATCGACCAGTCTCGGACCCAACAGTCCTCCTCTCAGCCTACCTTTCACCTGGGAGGATTTGGGGGTGACCAAGGAGGGTTTTTTTTTTTTTTTGAGGATCCACACTTCCTGAGGTCCCTTGGCATGATTGCCTACACTGTGGCATTTAATAGCCGCTTCACCCCGGCCTGCTAGTCTCCGGTCTGCTAGCAACCAGCTCGCCTCTCTTGAGCCAGAAACCCTCATGTCAGCCTTTTTTTAAGTTCCTGGGGTATCGTACAAACTGCCACCCTGACACCCAGCGGTCCCCCTTTGAGAACGCTCACCTGGCCATATTCACGGTGTCCCGTGGGTAATGCGTATTCATGGCGCCTGACAAACTCAGAAAAAGAGGACATCGAGATTTCAACCTCAGGACCTGGATGCAGGTTGCTAGCAGACTGGAGACTTGTGGCTAGCAGGCCGGGGTGAAGCGCCGAGATGCCTTCTCCACCTGCTAAAAGCCACTCTATAGGCTATCCCACAGCCCCACTCCCAGAGGACGCCAAGGGACCTCAAGAAGTGTGGGTTGTCAAAGAAACCCTCCTCAGACAGACCAACATCCTCCCAGCAAAAGGGCAGGCAGGGAATCTGGCTGTTCGCTGGGTCCGAATCTGTTCGATTCATTCTGTCACAATGGGGAGCGTAGACAGCGGAGAAAGGACCCAAATGCAGACAACACAGGGAGACTGGAGCAGTTTCTGATTTATTTGTAGGCAAAAGAGATTACATGCCTGTAAGTCTGGAGACAAATGCAAGAGGAACATCCACAGGGGCAAAACAGGAGGCCGCAAGCAGTAACAGTGACTAACTCAGGGGTACAAACAGAATTACACACAGAATTAATGGACAAAGGAAAGGAACCGGTACATGGCGAGGGAATCAGGGGCAGGTGAACACTAGGGAACAGGTGAGGCAAATCAATGACACACGAGGGCAGGAGCTGAACAGACAGGAAGGATGTCAAAATAAAGCAGGAAACACAGACAAGACCCACGGGATGTAACACATTTAACCATCAGAAAGAAACCTGCAGAGCAAAGAGACAGACAGACAGAGTCTGGCTCACCTTATTTGACGTTTAAGCCCAATCCCTTTCTGTCATTGAGGTTCCATTTCCATGTCATATAATGTCCCACTGCTCAATTTGGTTGGTTCGTTGCAAAAACGCCATCAATGCTTGCTAAGTTGCCTCGCAGAATCACAGTGGGTGAATTAGCAATACTGAAAAACAAGCCAGCTCACCTGGCTTAATCTTTTAGGTTGACTTTCTATTGTTTGTTGTGAGGCCGGTCAGAGTGCAACTAGCTTGCTTCATGATTCACTACAAATTTTCTTTCAGGAGTCCCTGAGTCCACTCCGTTTTGCACAGGCACACAGTGGCCATTTCTGATCGATTTGTTTAATCAGCTTCGCCATGCTTCTTCAAAGTTAAGGGTGCACTATCATTTCTGACCACAATCCAGAGGGGCGCTGTTTAAGTCATTTGAGATTGAAATAAAAGGAAAAGCTTTTATAAATTAAAATGACAGCAATATCTATTAAGAACACAGCGTGCGTCTTAATATGTCCTAATATTTAGTGCTAGTTAAAATAAATTAGTCACGATATACAGGTTGATAACATTACTGCTGCAGACTACACCTTGACTTTATCTGACCTTTTATTTTGCAGACTTGTTTTAGTTGAAGACATCATACATTTCAATGGCCACTATTCATATCTTTCTCCCCTGCAGGGCAGCGGTTATTTGTATGCACAGATGAGACTTCTGAGAATGTTTTTTTTAAACTCTCAACCGTTTGAAGTTGCAATTACCAAATCAAAAGTAGTGTTGTTGCTATGTCTTTTGATATCAGCAGTGAAGCTGTTTAATAAATTATAACTTACAAAAATCCCTTGAATTCCACCTTAATATAACATAATGATTCAATATATACTATGCTGTAATAACAATCTTTTTCCTCTCAGCATTTGGGCGCTAAAATCTCATATTTTGAATGAGGTCTGTCCGTCATGCGGAATCTTTAACCAAATGCAATGACGTTTATTGTGGTGGTCTCATTTTGTTAATTTACTTATTTTACATATAATCACATGTGAAAATTGTAGTTTATCAATGACATAAAATATGATTATATAAAATACATCTAAAAGTCTGACCTGCAGCCCACCAATTAGTAAAGGCAATACATGAAATGGCCCAATAAGCAAATGCGTTTCACATCTTGTGCAAAGTTCAAGTGCAGCCAGTTGGAGTTTGAGTCGAGACGGCGAAAACCATAAAGGTGTAAAATGCAAATGTCTTAGGTGTGAAAGTGTTCCCTGGCAGAACCCCCCAGGGGACATGGTTGACTTTACACAAATGTTTCTATTTTCCACATACACTGGAACACTTGGAGCATTTTCTCAATATATTGGACTAGTTGCACAAAATAGCAAGTTCCTGGTGCAGTTTTGACCTTTTCCATGCCAGCATAACACCTGTAGTGCGCAAAGCATCACAGATGGAAGTTATATAACAATGAAGGGGTTTATGTTTATAAAAGTAATAAAACTGCTGCATCTTAATCATGTCATTGGTTATAGAAGCAGGTTAAACTGTCCAAACTGACACCCCGTCCTGGAGCACGTCTCGCATTCTTCATGCTGACATTGTGTCGGATGAAGCTGCGCGTCTCCTGCTGTTGTCGAGCCTGCGGATCATCGATCTGTCCCTCCAGTCCTTCAGAGGCCTCCGTTCACCGTCGCCACAGCTGCGATTAGCTTGTCACTCTTCACATTTCTGGAGCAGAACTAATCAGGCTGGAGAAGTGACATGTCCCACTGCTATCCATGCGTGACTTACCAATGTATGCAAGAGGCGAACAGAAGCACATCAGAATTGGATTTTATTTCCAGAAGCTCTCCGGTGTGCCGATGGGGAGCCGATCTGTTGCGCCGTCAGTGACACGTGGAGTTCATCTGTCTTCTGTGTAATTGATCAGCAAAATTGACTGAGTGTATCAAGAGGTAATTATATAGTGATTAACAGGTTTACACTGATATATTAGTCTATTAGATAATGACTGTCAGCCAGTCATGTTGTCTGATGTGATGTGAAAAAACAGTCTGTGACTCTGACTTTCTGTGAATTAAGTTTAAATCCAGACTGAAATAGAAGATATTTTTAGCTAAGAAAGCAGTGTATGTGTATATAAATATATATATATATATATATATATATATATATATATATATATATATATCCATAGTGTACTTGCAGTACACATAAAAACAGTAACATAGAATAAATAAAATAAGAAATACAATTTATTTTTCTGCTGCAATAACGCTCCATTTAAGTGTTCCAGGTGGAGTGTTTTTTTTGGTACCAGCTGACAATGTGTGCACTGGATTGGCCACACAAGGTGTTAACTGGCTGGGGGTCCAACGCAGTTAGGCGGCGCTTAGTACCATCTGTGTTTTGAGCACTGCAATACTCTGATTCCATAGGTTCGTCCGTATTGATTTGAGAGTGCCGACGTCTCCTGTTGCTGGTCATTTGACTTTGCATTCATTTCAAGATGGTTACCTTGTAGCCAGCTAGCCTACTAGCTAGCTACTACTAACTGCAAGTGGAACCAGTGACAAACAAATTGTGTATAGCCCCTTTTAAATGAACTGAATCCATTGTATTTTTGATGTAGATGTAACTATATCTTGGATGGCAGATTTGCAGCAACTTTGCCAACGGTTTGTCGACATGCCTGCACTTTTTTTCATCTGCCAGAAATACCTCCAACTCGGAATTACAAAACGTCGGATGCTGATGTGAATGGTTTTTCACATTCAACTGCTTAGGTTTGAACAATATATTTCTCTACACAAAAAGGTGAGAAGAATTCAAGGTCTGGAAATGTATTCGCCTCCTGTGAACTCAACTGAATCATTTTTGCATTATGTAGTGAGCGATGAGAGGAGCACACATTTCGATCAAAACATTAATTTCTTAAAACTAGTGCATTTAAGTGCTTTATATACAAAAGACCTGATCTGAGACCAGTGTAGAGAATAACATACATGCTATGTAACATTGGTCTATGTATGACAGGTGAGACTAATGTGGTGGCATCACACTGTCAGGCTCTACACAGACAAATTAAAAATTCAGCTTTGGGATAAAAGTTTCTCACTAACATGCTGGGCCCAAAAAGCACTTTATTCTATGCAAACATTTTTCTTTTGAAATGAATTCAGTGCCGCATATGTGGCCGCATAAAATATTAACAGTATTTTAATATTTTAGTGCAAATAATGAGTGCTCTTGACCTCTGTATTTAAATTTAATCATTACATGCAGAATTTATTAGCTGCATTTCCCCTTGTCTGTCTAGAAAAATATCCCAGTAATTTTCCCTGGAAGCGTGGAGTGACGAAGAGTGTGTCTCCCCATAATAGATTAACACATTTGAAAAATCAGAAGGCAAAGAGTCTTATGAAGTACCCATTTTCTGAGGAGAATTAAAAAAAACAATGCATTAATTGAGGAGGCATCTGAATCTGACCGCTTAACTAAGAGAGAAACCAAATATATTTCCTTGGACTCTTGAGTTAGAACCGTGGAAACAGCGTAACTATGATAAGGTAAAAGAGGCCAAGCATGAAGCGTGTGATAGCTCCAACACAGAGCGACATCGCATGCACGAGCTGAAGGTCAGCAGCTGAGTAATTGCTGCGTCTCGTTTCCATTTTGTCTAAACCGAGGTGTTTGCATTAAGAAATCAGCTGCAGGTGAAAAGGCATTTGGCTGCCTGTCATCCTCAGTCACCTTCATCCCAGCCCGATATCAGCGCAGAGCCATGACAGGAGGCCACTGGTAGAGCCGCAGCGCTTATCATCAGCCAGAAACACATCCCACCTTGAATAAAAATCATACATTCATTCTATATGTTTAGATGGATATATGATAGTGAAATTGCACACATAATGTAAATGATATCTTTGCAATGCAACAGGAATGTGAAGCTTATATGAATGCCAACTAAAAAGAAACAGTGCATTTTGTCTGTGATTGTGGACGTGCATAGAAAGAAAGTGCAGTTTTTCTTGTTGCAAACACATGTGGCGAATGTATCATGTACTATTTCTATTACCCAGATTCACATTTCAAATTTATTTAAAGTTTGGGTCACCCAACTCACAAAACAACATGTTTTCTCACTTTCCGTTAGTGGTATTTATGTAGATATTTAATTGCAGATGTTTTGAGATATTCACCTCAGATTTCTGCCTTCACCCAAATATAATCCACGGACATTACTAATTGTTCCCATTGGAATTACTGTATGTTCTACCAAAGAGAACTATTCACAGAGAGGTCTTTTGATAGCTTGTGTAACAAGGACACAATGTTCCTGAAAAGTGAAGTTACTGCACAATTTCTTTAAATGGAATTTTTCAGTGCTGTGAGTAACAAATTCTATTCACCTCCAATGTTTGAGTGAAATGACCCTTTAACCCGTGATTAAAAAAATACATCACATACCACTGCTTTCCTGCTATTTACTGTTTTCATTCACAGCTCACAATGCGAGTACAATGTTGGAAATAAAAATCAATGGAAATTAAAGAATAGCAGTTGCCAAAACGACAGTATATCAAGTACACACATACATGATGTACAGTATATCCAACAATGAAATCAGACCGTCAAACTGATAAATGTGCAATTTATAAATCAAACCATAGTTGTTAAAGAAATAGTTTGACACTTGAGAAATATACTTTCTTGCCGAAGGTTAAAGGAGAAGATGGATACCTGTCTCGTGTGTGTGTACTAAGTAGGAGGAGCTACAGTCAGGAGGAGCTTAGCTTAGAGTAAAGACTAGAATCAATGGGAAACAGCTAACAGCTAGATTAGGTCTGTCTAAACCTCGAAAAATACACCTATTAGCACCTCTAAACCAAACCAATGAACACAAAGTATCTCGTTTGCTTAATCAAAAAACAAAAATAATGCAAAAATTACATTTCATTGGCGGAGTGACTTCCTGTAGTCTGGTCAATGCCGTGAGGTTGCCAGGAAACCAGTGGACCATCCAAAAACCCCTGCTTCCAGTCTTTATATTAAGCTAAGCTAATAGCGCCATACCACATGAGAGTGACGTCAATCTTCTATCAATCCGAAATGCTTAAATGCATTCAACTTTGTAACTGTGTTTCTGAGCTGAGTTTTTACTTCAAGGAAACCAGCAGCAGACAAAATGCATCCACAGCTTAGTTGCCCTGCTTCTCCATGACAAGTAACTGAGTGATTAGCAGCAGCTGCAGACTCATTTCCTGTCAGCAAATTAGCTGAATGACAATCGACTTAAACTTGCAAACGTGAGAATGCAAACAAGTGAAAACACGAGGTACAAGTAAGCTCTCCAAAGTATTTGCATGCAATGAGGATATGCGTGTGAATAATATCACTATGGTGTTTGGCAAGAATACCTGACTACAATCTGTGGATTATGGGATCAAATCAGATGAATAAAGCCCAACTAATCAGCCAAGAGGAGATTTTAAAACAGAATAGTTGGTGCCAATGTTCCAGGTTACTGTACACTTACTTCAGTGTGAGCTCATGTTTTCCCCCTTCAAAATAAGCCATTTGCTGCTGTTCATATACTTGCTCACCATGAAAAATAGCTCAAGCTGAATGAGATAATCCATCACGGCAAACAAGAGAAAGTTTGTTTTATCCTTATTTCGCTGAGCCAAGTTCAGTGTTTTCATATCAGTGCAGCATAATGTTACTCTCTGCTTGGTATCAATCACCTGACACCTACATGAAGCAGGTAATTTAAGCAAGGTTTGAAATCTAATTGCATATACTCCGAACTGCTTGGGGTAATGTAAACTATACACAGACAGGAGTAGTTTATTTCTTATAATCTGTTTATTTAAAGCGTCTTGCTTCTCTTTCTCTTAACCAGCGTTTTTACCTAAAGGAGAAGTAATTGTTATAAATGGGTTGTAACTGCAGGCCAACACTGTTTTCACCTCTGATAAAAGATTTTATTTTTCTTTTGCAATTTGTCGCTTTAGAGAGAAATATGTCTTGTGCCCGTTGTCTTAAAAGAGATATTATGGTCTCCCAAATCACAAAAATGGCTCGGCACCAACTGCAATACAAGCACACAATCATACATATTGGATGTAAGGTTGCCAAGTTCAGTAGCAGCAATATTCCGCACTGCCCTGTGGAACCGAACACACACCTGCTGCAAGGTTACATGACACAATGTACAAACATTTTCAGACACGCACTCCATCAAAACGCCATGTCTCATCTTCAAAATGGGAGATACCCTGTCGGCAAGTGACAGCAATGTCACGTTTTACCCAGCTGTGTTTTGATCACATCAAGACTTGCACTGCTTTAGTTTCAAATATGTCTGAAAGTCATCAAATTATCTCAATAAATCCTGAACAAATAAATCAATAAATAAATCCTAGTACATAAATAACACAGATTTTGTTTTTTCTGTTTAATTTTTATGACGTAAATTAGTTTCAGTGACGTGTGGCCTTTTTCCTTTAACATCAGTGTCCTGATATGTGACTGCATGCTCAGTCTTTAGATGTCATTAGTAGTGGGATGTTTGATGAGATAAACCTCAGTGGGTGGATCCAAGAAACCACTTTTTAACCAATCTTAACACAAGGTCTCCAGGAACTTTAAAACATGTCACACGGTCCACTACAGCTAAATCCCCCCACCAAAAAAAGTTAGTAACCTTGACTTTTGTCAACCTGCTTTTTCCAAGGACAACACGAACAAGGAGAAATGCTCACGGGGCCGCTACGACCTGCAAGACGAGGGTCATGTAGCCAACGGAGGCAGCCGAGCTACTAGCAAGACAGCTAATCTGCTAGCTAAATAATCCTTTTTGACAGAATTACACATACCACATATTAAAGAATGTGAATGGTAATATGGTTCTGAAGCAGTACAAGCCCAGATAGAAAGAACAACTCTGTACACTACCGATGCCCCCTGCTGCCTTCCTCCGTCACGTGACCCTCGCTTTGGAGAACGTAATGGTCCCTCAACAGTCTCCCTGTGGACAAGAGGTCTTAGAGGTTCTGTGGTTAAAATCATAATGGTTACTGAGCATTCATATCAACAGATCTACCTCCGACTTGCGGTTGAAAGTCCTAGAAAAAGCTAGCAAGTTGACCTTGATTTGGAGATGTTTTTACATACACAGCTTCTATGGCAAAGTAAATAAAATAAACGTGAAGTGAAATCAAAATCTGTGGTTGAGAAATCTGATTGGTTGGGTTGCGGGAATATACTATAGAGTGGGGCTGCAGAGCTAGAATCATCATGAACAAGCGGAATAAATTGAAAAACAGGACAAAATATACCCAAATATAGAATGAAAAAAACATGTAATGAGTGAAAAGGTAGGAACATATGAGTGACTGAGCCCAGACAAAGAACACCTCTAAATCCTTAATTCCACAAGAAAAGATGGATGGGGGATATTGATTCCAATGCGTCTTTCACCTGCAATCAGATACTGTACAAATTGCCTTTTGTCGATTCGCAATTATATAGGTGAATGATTTCCTGGCCACTGATAAAATGTACTTTTTTGCTGATGCCTGGGTTAGCCATGCGAGGTGGAGAGAAAGCACAAGGGAGGCTTAAATCTAAATAACAGATGGGTTTGGGGAAGGGGGGGGTTTTGTATCCCAGAAGTGTGAATATCGTCTTAATAACAAATCTCAGCCAGTTCAATGGGACAACGTCACGCTTGTCGTAAACTAATTCCCGTCTCAGTCAACATGCCTCAGGCCTTGGACTTTATCCATTGGGAATGTAAAAATAAATCTGTTGTGGTTCAAGTTCATGGTCCGACTACTGTCGGTGACTCAGGCGTGGATTTGGATTTGATCTGTCTTCATTAAAGAAGCGGATAGGCCGTGATGAGAACATGCTTATTCTGTCCTTTAAATCTGTGTACTATACATTGCACAAGATCTAGAGACAAACAGAAGACAACAGTAGGTCACAAACATTGCCCTGTGCTGTTCCTTCATATAAAGCTGCACCAGACTGAGTCATTCTGGTGCTGAAAAGCGAGAAATGTTCCGCTGAAATCCTAACACTGCCCTGCTGTGGGCCTCTGCTCCTTGAATAAATTTTTTCCCTGCAAGTCTGTAATGACTGTATCAGCAGATGATAGTGCAGGAGAGGAATAAAAATGGCAAAGGCGATCAGCTTACCTGCTCTGCTTGCTGCCACCTCAGTCTCAGGTGAATTGCATGAGATTTACTTATTGTCATGGCAACGCTGAAATATTCCAATTTGAGTGTTCAACTACTCAAATGCAGGTGGCATGCCACAAGATCCTTGAGTGCCTCAGGAAATTAGTAGCACATCCATGCACTTCGGACTCCACAACATTGTTGCTGTTTACACTGAAAACAGTCTGATTTTGGACCCTTTGAGCTGCACTGCTGTACGAGCCTAAACCGCAATGAATCGTTCTTTAATTCGCTTGTACGGTGGCCCTGAGAGCTCAGCACGCTGCACCTTAAGAAAACACGTGCAAATAAACAGATAAAACACAAGCAACTTAAATCAGTTTTAATGTTGCTCTGTGTCTGCTGACTGTGCACAAAGGGAACTGTTTGCCAAAAGGTTAGCGATACCATGTGTATTCTATAACTGTAATGAGGGGATAATATGTGAATGTTGTGTTTACAGCTTGTTTAGCTGCCACCAAATGGACAAAGAAAAGAAAAGAAATTACTGCAGGCAACTTTAAAGAATAACACGTTGGTTTTATTTGCAGGTTGAGCATCATTTTTATCGGTTATTATAACATTGTACTCACAGAAGTAATCACTGAGATCTTGCCGTTTGCGACATTCTTGTGAGAATGTGGCTAAGTCTGTAAAACAAACTTGTTTTAAACAAATTTCAAGGTTGGCCAAACGGATTTGAAAGAGAAAATGAAGGCCACTACGAAATCAGAACCAAAATTGTCCATTGCAAATGTCCATCTTAACAACGTCCTTGTTCAACTCTGACCCTCTGCCCTGGTTTCCTGTTATTCAGGAGTATTACCGTCACTGTGGTAACCGTCACTTTTGGTTTTTACCTAAATTGTTAGCTTGTCTTCTGACCACTCTAATTTCTTGTATTTTAGCGATTCAGCATTTCGCAATTGCAGCAATTACTTTGGTGAGTACAATACTATGTGATTATCGCTTATAAAAGTATCAAAAGTATCCTGTGGAAAATGAAAAAAACAGCTAACAATGTAGGTAATTGACTGGTATTTGGGTATATGTCATAGCTACAAAACAGATGTGACAAATCTTGCTGTGATTTCTCATGTGAATCTTTGTCCTGTTCAGTGCATACTGGTTTCCACCCAGAGTAGATATGAACAGTGTGAATGAAGGCTTAGAGAGAGCAGCAGCAGCAGCTCCTAAAATCCTCGCGCTAAGAGGCGCCTGGCTATCTCCTCACTGTTCCACACCAGAGGTTTGACAGAAACATGTGCAAATTTTAAGAAGCAGTCAGGATTTCCGGATGGGCAACTTCATTCATCTCTGTTTGAGAGGGAGAGAGAGAGATATATACCTAACCTGCAGCCAAAATAAAAACCCAGTGGGGGTTTGGAAGTCAAGACAATTTACATGCAAATTACCTCATCCTTTCAGGAGCACTTTGTAGTATAATGAAAGAAAAAAGCAGAGTTAAGAAATATATTTTTTTTTAGCTGGACTTCTGGATGCGTGCACCATTTAATGTGGCCGTGGCCGTAACTGTGGCCGTGTGTCTTTCTTGCTTGTGCTTAGGTTTCATCTTCCAAGGGTGAAATGAGACCGCCGATAAGACTGCGAGAAGGAATTGTGTCTCTGCTCTCTCACATTCTCCCAGCGCAGTGGGACTGACCCCCAGCTTCGCCACGGCAGACACATCTTCAGATATTAAAAGATTATGCTGGTCAGAGGCTACAAAGACTGTGACAAGTAACTGAGACATGAACAACAATCTGAGCGGGGATATATCTCATATTAGTTTCCCGCCGCGTCCCTTTATCTCATTCCTGTGGGAGAACACGTTTGTATGCGTCAGTCAGGGTTCAGCAAGTCTATTTTGGCTGGTGTGTGTTTGGTTTTAGAAGCTCACTTAGGCTGTGTTCACAGCCAGGATGCTGTTTGAACTCTGCCGTGTTTCCTTCTTCGGTTTGTCCAGCTGAGAGTGCTGCAATTTCCAGCAATTGACAACACAAAGAGCCCTGAAAATGAAATAAGTTCTCTTAAGAAGATAAATGCAACGTGGTTCATTAGGAATGAGAATGTACTCCCAACCAAATGATTCATATGGCCCCAAATTGCAAGGAAGTATAGGCAGGAGGAAGTGAATTTAGATTTCTTTTTTCCATAGATACATGTTAAACAGAGCCTCTCTTTGGTAGGTCATAAGTAAGATCGAGAAGACCTAAAAGCTCTTATATACTGGGTCCAGATTAAAATACGGACACTGACAGGAAGTGAGTTTGAGGTTTGTTTTGCAAATGAGTAAAAAAAGGACTCTTTCCGTTTTTGTAATTTACCTTTATCTGACAGCTTGGCGAGCGATGGACACACAAGGATTGTCTGATTTTGTGCAAATATCTTGCATGTAAATGGATCAAATGTGTAATGCGAAAGAAGTCACTCATAATGACGAACCCACACATAATTATCACCCGACCATGCTCATGCCTTCCTTTCTACAGACCATTTTAGCATCTTTCAGATACTGTTTTTGTTCAGTTGCAACATTTCCAACCTCAGCCCTGTCTCCTGCCATAATGGGCAGCAATAATAACCCAAAATGCTGCTTCCCCAGCACCAAACAACAGGCAGATAAAGTTAGCGCTTAGCACAGAGGAGCATATAGCTGCTAAAAATCCAGATATTTTTCTCAGGAGTTGGTGGAGACCAAAAACAGCTAAAATGAGAGTGAATGTTGGATTTTGAAAGGTGGCCAACAACATGACTTCTAATCATTTCTAATGTTGCTCCTGTTGCCCATCTGCTGGATGTGTTAAATAGGCAACTGTTTGCTAACATGTTGAATGCATTTTTATGCACCGATTCACCAAAGCAAATTCCTTGTATGTGTAAACCTACTTGGCAATAAATCTGATTCTGATTCTTATTACAACTTTATATGTCAATGTGGTGTTTATAGCTTGTTCCGCTGGCCAAAAAAAGTAAAAAATGTCACTGAATGGACAGGAAATTGACAGAGTCTTATTTTGTTATTAGCAAAATGGTTAACAACTTTAAAACATATTGATCGTGTCTATCCAGTACAATGTCTATCCATCCAAATTGGATCATTGTGCCTATAAGGGTACATTTTCGAATTTTGTGCTTTTTCTGACAGCTCATTAGAGTTGGACAGGAGGCAGAGAGGAACAAAGCGGGTCAGTAGTTCCAAGCAGGTATCAAACTCAGACTCAGAAGCTGACTGAGCTACCAGGAAAACTGCTTACGACTGAGAAATATAATAACTATACAAGGGACAACAAACAGAACTACAAATACTATCGAAATACTAACTGGAATGGATCCATTAAAGTGTAATTGGACACAGGGAATCTTGCAGAGGTATGTATTGCTCTGATTATATGCTGCTGAGTAAATGAGTGTTTGGCACAGAAAACAGCATTTGCATTTTTTATCACTCTGCGGTGCCCAGAGACAACTGTGGTTAACAGTCTTCAGCCTCGAGGCCTGCAATTCAGTTCGCGAGAGATCCTACCGCACAAAATGAGTGGGTTAATCAGGAAAAACAGTATTCCAGAGAGTGACAAGTGATACACTTGAAGGTTTCAAACTGAAAAGAAAAACAAAAGACATCCATATACAAACACTGGCAAAAAAACACCCAACAACCCACAACTAAATAAATGCAATCAAACCGAATGAGAATAAGAGAAATATCCCCAAAAATGCCAACCACAATGACATGCAAGAAATAACAAACCCAAATAAGACTTCATAAAAGCACAGTAAACCTTGATTTGTCAGTTTGCTTTCACTTCAGTAGTTAATTATCTCTTCCTCTGTCAGGATTCGTGTCTTGGCAGCTTATCATCACTCTGCAGCAGCCAAAAGAAAGCAATACAATATCTGAATCAGGAATCTGATCAGTAGTAAAAAAAAACAAAACATACAGACCTATCTCTCTGCCTCTCAACGTCTTCATGCTAAAATTACTCAATATGCAAATCTAAGAATTAAGAACTAAGTTTATTTAATTAAAATGCAGCCCATCTGTGAATAAAACTGTCCAACAAATGAGCCGGAGTCATGTTGTTTACGAGCTCTTCTTGGCATGTAATTGATCAGTTTCAAACTAAATGAAACAAGGAGCAAAAATACACCAAAGTGAACTTTTCTGGTCTGGCCTGGACTAGTAAGTAAATGAGCAGCGGGTGCGATTGCACCCTTGCAGCTCAGATGGGAAACGACTCCTGGTGTGGCGCATGCTGCTGTGTGTGGTTCACATGGCAACAAGACCCTCCAACCTCAAGAGGTCGGCCACACGGGAATCCCGGGAAGCTGGGCTGTCAGATCCGGCAGCCACTCAGGCGTAGTATATGGAGTAGCAGGGGAGAAGAGCAGCACGCGTGCGCACACACACACACACACACACACACACCCACACACCCACACACACACACTCAAATTCCCAAAATCCATCAGTGTTATTCCCCATCCTGTATTACTGTCACAGCACTCTGTGCTTGATTCCAGAGCCCCACTTCCTCCTCCCTGGCAGCCATCTCCGTATTTCACCCGGGCTAAACTGATACTCTCAGGAGCCGGATGGGTGGCAACGGCCCAAACTGGAAGGTGGGAGCCAGGGTTTCAAGGGATGCAATTAATCTTGATCAAAATTCCCCCTTTAGGTGTGATTAGAAACGAACTGGGCGACGTAGAGAGGTAGAGTATTCCAGCAGTGGGCCCGGGGGGTGGGGTGAGCTGTATACTGAGACCAGGGATAATTTGTCTCGCTAACGAGGATGTAATATTGATCAGGATGCAGACTGAGATCATACAGCACCTCTGTAACATTTTCTCCTTCATACTGCTTTCAAATACTCGACCAGGTTACAGCTTCAAACAGCATCTGATATGGTTCAGGACAGTTTTAGCTCTGGTAGTATGCAGCTCCAAAATGGTCAGAATTACATGGATTAAATAAAATGTTACAAAATTAATAAACTTGTTAGTAAATTGTATAAAATATACACAGTAGATTAAAATCAAACTGTAATAAGTGATGGAGAAATGATTCAAACAAAACTAATAATTATTTTATTCTTCTTTTATTGGTGTTTCATCAGTGCTTAAAAAAATTACAGGAACACTTTTTGAGCAGAGTATAGCATCAAGTCAGTTAAACTTCTGGGATATTGAGCTGGTCAGTTCAGTAACAGAGAGGGTTGTTAATCACTTTCAGCTGCTTTGGTGTTAATGAAAGTAGCAACAGGTGCACTAGAGGGGCAACAATGAGACGACCCCCAAAACAGGAATGGCTTTACAGGTGGAGGCCACTGACATTTGTTCCCATCCTCATCTTTTCTGACTGTTTTCACTAGTTTTGCATTTGGCTCGGGTCAGTGTCACTACTGGTAGCATAAGGCGACACCTGGACCCTACAGAGGTTGCACAGGCAGTCCAACTCCTCCAGGATGTCACAGCAATACGTGCATTACCAGAAGGTTTGCTGTGTCTCCCAGCACAGTCTCAAGAGCATAGAGGAGATTCCAGGAGACAGGCAGTTACTCTAGGAGAGCTGGACAGGGCCGTAGAAGGTCCTTAGCCCAGCAGCAGGACCGGTATCTGCTCCTTTATGCAAGGAGGAACAGGTTGGGCACTGCCAGAGCCCTACAAAATGACCTCCAGCAGGCCCCTGGTGTGAATGTCTCTGACCAAACAATCAGAAACAGACTTCATGAGGGTGGCCTGAGGGCCCGACGTCCTCTGGTGGGCCCTGTGCTCACTGCCCGGCACCGTGGAGCTCGATTGGCACCCTGACTGCCATTAGGTATCGGGATGAAATCCTGGGACCCATTGTCGGACCCTACGCTGGTGCAGTGGGTCCTGGGTTCCTCCTGGTGCACGACAATGCCCGGCCTCATGTGGTGAGACTATGCAGGCAGTTCCTGGAGGATGAAGGAACTGATACCATTGACTGACCTAAATCCAACAAAACACCTCTGGGACATTATGTTTCGGTCCATCCGACGCCGCCAGGTTGCACCTCAGACTGTCCAGGAGCTCAGTGATGCCCTGGTCCAGATCTGGGAGGAGATACCCCAGGACACCATCTGTCATCTCATTAGGAGCCCCGACGAGCACGTGGGGCCATGCAAACTACCGAGTACTATTTTGAGTTGCTGCAATGACATTTCAGCAAAATGGACTAGCCTGCCGCATCATTTTTTCACTTTGATTTTCGAGGTGTCTTTGAATTTAGCCCTCTGTAGGTTGATAATTTTTATTTCCATCAAACGATGTGGCATCCTTTCATTCCTAACACATGAACCAGTCCACATCTGTTTTCAAAGTGTTCCTTTAATTTTTCCTTCAGGCCCTCGTGCTGTGATGAAATTAAATGACTTGTGGGAAATTCAAGAGTGAATCAAGCAACAACCCGAAACCCAGATGTGCTACATACAGTGACACTTAAGCACGGTTATGGTTTGCCGACTGACCACTCTGTAGGAGTGCTGGCTGTGTTTGAGTGGTTCTAACAACGTAAACAGGCAGGTACAGAACCACAATGCAGTCTGAAAGCACTTGCTGACAGATATTAAATGTTCATTTATCCAGACAACGGGCTGCTCTGTTTCAGCGACATTCTGCCTCACAGTCACATTTCAACTTGACCACAGGCTGAACAAAAATAAGTCCCCTTTATACAGTCTGTTCAAGGTGGGAATGTTGCGCTGTTACGATACATGGACACTTACACTGTGGGTCATTTTATTTGAGGTGCATCAACTTCCCAGTACGAACACTTCAATAGCTATTATCTAAACTATTATGTCCTAAAAGGTAAACTTCACTAATAGCCGAAACCAGAGTTAGAGTCACCGTCATTCATGTGAGCCAGCCCGAGACTGTGCGGCCTGGAGGTTAAAGGACGTGCTAATGCTAATGCTTTTTTCACAGAAAACAGCAGCCTGCTGCTGCAGAAACAAGGCTGATGAGATGTTTTGAGAGGCCAACAGCCTGCAGAAAGACAATTAGCAACACTGCTCATGACGCCGCAGCTACTGACCCCGAGCCCCCTGTCGCCCTTGATCACCAAAATATGGTCACCCTCCCAACTGCTAACTCGATCATAACAAGCTACGTTTGTCTCCCAGCAGGCTGTGGCCCTGATTTCCCCCTCGAACGGCAGATGTTGTTGTCGAAACCCTTTAGAATTGCACAACAGGCCTGAAACCAAATCCTCCACTCAGAAGCATTACCACCGAAGTGTCGTGTTTCCTCAGCTGCCCCACAGCACCTGCATTCATTTCATGTCTCCCTGCAAAGCTCATGTGCCTCATCTGCAGATCGTGCAGAGTCATCACGTCTTTTGTAGGTGTGAGTTCTCCATCTTCAACCGTGTTCCTTGAAATAGTTGCCATTTAATATAGACCAAGAGGAAACAGCACTTTGTCTTGCTTCCATAACTGACATAGATGGAGTCACAGTGGGATATCAGGGCAAGTTGCCCCAGACAAGAATGGCAAGTGTGTGTGTTTTTTATGAGTAATGCCAAGCTTCACAAGTACCTGACTTTATTATCTACAGAATGAGGTAAACACTGCTGTAATAAAATGAAGAAGTGAGAGGTTACAACAACAACAAAAAAAAACAGTTTTAAATGTCACATTTCTGGAAGCTAATGTTGATGTTATAACATGGAAAATGGCCAAACTTACACTCGCAATTATTTTTTGGCACAGACCGTGATACTTTCATCTCCTTATTGACATTGAATTTAAATTGAATCATGAAAACTTCCACCACATGCTCTCACATAAACTTCCTCCATATACCTTTTTGGCCTTGTGTGTGTCACAACAGCGCAGAGGCATCCGGCTTTCAGCACGGGGACATTATAAGCTGAATGTGGTCACCGAAAGGCTTAGAATAGAGCGGTACAAAGAAGAAAAAGTGACTTTTTTTTTTTGCTTTTGCCCTAGTGAGAGAGTGTGTGTGTGTGTGTGTGTGTGTGTGTGTGTGTGTGTGTGTGTGTGTATCTGCGAGAGTGTGTCAAATTTAGTAGTGCTGAAATGTCGGTGTTAATCTGTGCTGGAATCCCCTCAGCTCATCTCAAACTAGCAAGACAATAACAGCAGCAATGCCATTAAAAGGACCATTCTAGCTCAATACAACTTGGTGGCATTTTTGTAGTTTTAATAATTCCTAGTGGTAACAATAACATTTCACTCACCGAGATTAAATTCTGGGAAGGAAGAAGGCAGTTTGCTACAACAGGAAAAGAAGCGAAAAGCCCCCGAGCACTGACAAACTTTATTCCGCAGAAATATCTCAAAATGCCTCCCCCTGTAACAACCAATGGACGACTTGGAATGACATTTCTGCCCACTTAATTCACGTTGAAATTTGCAGGTTTTTATTGTTCTTTATATTTAGAAAATTCTACTAATGTGAGTCGTGTCATTGGTGTCAGACTATAAAACAATGGTGACGAACGCTGGTTGGAGGGGCCCCAACAGACTCCAGCATCGCCACTGACTCAAGGACCACTTACAAGCTTTTTTCCCTCAGAGCTGTCAACCTCATCTCACTGTTTTCATCGGGGGATGGAGTCTGCCTGGTTTTCACAGAGATGGCTCAGGGGTTGTTAAATCATGACCTGCTTTCGCGGATCCAAGTTCCATACCCATTTCCATGACAACGGAGCAAACCCTGTCCGCTGATGGATGCGGGTGAGGTGAGGTTGAAAGCTCTGGAGAGAGGCTACTAAGTGGACCTCGAGTTAAGATGACTTCGTCAAAAGGGCCCATTGTAATAAACTACAGTTCTCCCTTAAAATCAACCACACAAACATAAACACATCAACAACAAGCATTAATAGAATTATCAATGCTTTAATGACAGCCGCCATAACAAAGTCAACATCCAAACTGCAATTCATCAAAACTATCAATCATGTCATCAACACCTTATTATCAACAGCAGCAACCAATATGAACAGCAATGATGACTGTTGACGTACACCTGCAGTGTCAACAATGCCAACAAACATGATGGTCGGATGCCATCAACACCAAACGCAACATAGTTATCAGCAGCAACAGCCAATCTCAGTTTGCCGGCCTCACCAGAAGATACGCTGGCAGAAAAAGAGAAGAGGACGGAACAGATGGATGGATGAACAGAGGATCAGCCTGCTGACATACTGCGAGTATTCAAATTTCATTCCAGCATGGTGAAAGTTGTGTTTGTAAATGTGTGCACCGTACATGCATGCGCAAACTTAGAAACACACACACAGACATATGCCCGTGCATCTAACAGTAACACACATCTAAGCACACACACACACACACACACACTCACACTGTTAGAAAGCGTGGGCCAACAGTCCACTGATGAAGTGGGTTGTCACACACAACAAACAACCATCTTTTGTTCTATTTATAAGATGCTATTTATAACAGGGATTATAGGAGAACAGAAAGTTTCAAATCTGCATCACAACACTATACTGTGCAAAAGAGTCAAAAAAACAACCAAAAGGAGAGCTTGTTGGAGTTTAACACTGGGAGATGTATGACAGCAAAGCTGCAGTCTACGGTGGAGAGAACAGTGCCAGCAGCAGGGAAGTAGAGCATCAATTAAGAGCGTGCCCTAGATGGCACAGTGACATTCCCACAATGCATCACCATCACGGCCACCGCTTTACTTTCTTTCTCTATGAGCACACACACACACACACAAACACACACACACTTTGTCTTCCTGTAGAGCTTCTTCCACTGGGTGCATTTAGTCCCTGACCTCTGGCCTTAACCCAGAGCCTAAAACATGAGGCTAATCCAAACATTGGCAAACCCTGCGCTGAGTGACAGTGCACTAGTGACAACAAGTACACACCCGTACAGAGTCGCCGCAGCCTTCTGTCTTCTTCTTCTGTTCTTACTGTGATCCCTCCTGCTGAGAGCCGTGGCCTACCTGATACTTACACACACACGCACACACTCCTGTTGGTATTAAATTATTGAATAGTGAGCAACAGGAAAACACACCAGGGGTTTTGTAATAAGACACCCAGGAGAGCCTCGTGTACATTCCTGCAAACACACAGTCTTGAGTAAACCCAGTATTAGGGGACAGAAAACGGTATACCACACCGAGGAAGTGTTTTAAGTGCACACTCACACACACACACAAGCCAGTGTGAGGAGACAAAATATGATGGGTCAGTGTCAGATCTGCGACATCACATCCTGTCAGTCCAGATGCAGCTCAGAATCGCTGACGCAGAAACATTCTGCGCCGCTGTAACACTCAAGTTTGTCCTCACATGTGCTGCCGCACCTGAACACAACGCCGCCGCTGGTGAAAGTGACTGGCTCACTCCGCAAATGCTCAAATTTGTATTTCTGCTCGCAATGTCTCTGTGGCCGACCCTCCAGTCAGATGGCACGTTTCCAACAACAACAAACGCTGGACGGGCTCCAGGCTGCTGCTTTCATCCCCACCCTGTTCGCTTTGCCACGCTGCTGAAAACTCTCATCTGTTTCTGACTGAGTCACGGTCACCATCCCTCCTCTCCTTCATCCTGCTTTTCACTTCCCCATCACACACACACACACTCACCCCTTCCTCTTATCTGCTGATGCATCAGGTACAAAGATCCATCAGCAGCTCTGGTTAATGTGTGGCTACAGTACAACATGGCCGACTCGGATCATTGAGTCCTGTATCAGTCTGCATCCTGAGTGTGTGTTGTTTCACATCCAAATGTCAGGTGTTTTGGAGCCTCCATCCGCCGCTCCATTCCAAACAACATGACTGAACCTCCGTCTATTCGGAGGAGGGAGAGGGGGGGGGAGTTTTCCTAATCCTTGAGCAGTTAATCCCAATCTGTAGCCTTCCTGCGTGCCAGCCACCCCCCATGACCCCCAGCCCACCCCACTCCAGGCCGCCGTCCAAACAGGCGCAGCTCATTCCTCACAGCAGGAACACCGAGTGAGCGGGCGGACAGACAGACGCTTACAGGGACTGGCTGTCAGAGATTTAGGGGGCGTCAACCTGCATTCTGTTGCTGTTTGAATGAGAAGGAGAGGGAAGAGGAAAGACGGAACAAGGAAGGGGAAGGGGAAGAGAAGACATTCCCTAACATGGAGCAGGAGAGAGTGTTACAATGACACCGTTAGTGCTGCCGAGAGACCGAAATTCCTGCGGTCTGTTAAAGCCTTGCTGTCATCGACGACAAAATCCCCTCCAGGAATATTAAAGAATGTGCCAAAAATATAAACCACTGAATCACTACAAGCTCACGCTTAAGCACCACAGCCATCCTAAGTCATTGCACGAGTCCCTGTGTGAACCCCCCCACCCCCCACACACGCACGGCACCAGACATTAAGATCACGGGAACATTCACTCAGAGGGTCACTGTGAACCTGCACGGAAACTGGAGTCGTGGCTTTATTCTTGTCAGGGGCACTTCAGAATGTGGCAGGAGGCGAGTGGTGCTGTGTGCAGAACTGTGCAGCCCAGTAGGAGCTCTTCTACAAACACCACAAAGATGCTGCACCTGACGTGGGCCAACGATGCCAGAAAGCAGCGACTCCCAACCAATTTCATATCACAACAAAGTTATCTCAGGGCACTTTTGCCCATATGGAGCAGGACTGACAGGAACAAAAATTGAAGACACTAATTGATTAATATATATATATAATATATAATCAACTAACATATATATATCTGTATCTATATATATATATATAAATAGAGAGAGAGAGAGAGAGAGAGAGAGTGTGTGAGAACTAGCCAGGAATGTATGGTTGACATAGTCAGCAAAAAGTAATGGACATGAAGTATTAAAGCTAAAATGAATAAACGGCCAGACAGGTCAAAGCAACACTAACGGACAAAGGGTTAAGTGACGAAACCACAGTTCAAATGTTGCGCTAAAGGCGACGCTTCAAAGTTTCGGTGTCGAACATCACCGGGAGACTGTAGCATTCGGGTCACCGGAACCGACCCTGGGTCGCCGCGTGCTGCTGGGATGTGAAGTTGGGCAAAGACTCACGTGCCGAGCACTTCTTTGAAATCGAAGATCTTCTTGATGTCGTCGACCTGCTTCTTCCACGTCGGTCCCCTGCCGGCGTCTCCGTTCTCCCGAGCCATGGCGCTGCTTCACCCGGCCCGAGTCCGACCGACGCTGCGCGCTGCGGGAGGAGGGATGCGACGGATGTGAAAGAAGAAAACAAAACAAAAAAATGGTTTCTTTTTTTCAAATAAAAACGGAGGAATGTTTGAAATGGACGGACGGAGCCGAGCGGAGCGGAGTGCGCGAGGCGTGGAGAGTCCCGGTGGTCTGCCTCCGCTGCTGCAGGACCATGTGAGTCCTCCAGCAGGTTCCCGTGTCCCTGCTGCCGCCGGCGGGGCGGCGGGGGGGGGGGGGGGGGGGGGGGGGGGGGGGGGGGGGGGGGGGGGGGGGGGGGGGGGGGGGG
>JAVQJF010043171.1:0-17294 GCA_036023855.1 Gadopsis marmoratus
AATGTTGAGCTGCAGCGACTCGGATTGTTTCTGCTCACTTTATTTAACTGAAACAGAACATTTAGGTTTCACCTCAAAGTGTTTTATTGCCAAAATGCAGCGTTTCCCTTAAAGCTGGAAGAGAAACAAGTCGGTGCTCATGTGACAGAACATGAGAAGAACACCTGCACACTCAGCGTCGACAACCAGTCAGTCAGGAAAGGTTGATATTTTTCAGCGACCTGCAACAAACTGAGCAAAGATTCTGGAAACAAACAACATTCAGCAAAGTGCAGAAAACCCAGCAGACATGCAGGACGGAGTGTGGACCGGGGGGCAAGTTCAACTTTGAAATCAGGCCCAGATTTCAAAGTTGAACATCAGCTGATTGCAGGTAAATAAACTGGTCAGGTGACAGACGTTGTCAGGGCAACAGATTTTCAATTTAAAAGTGTTTGTTGCGAACAGATCCTCTGAAGTCGCGGTGGGAAGTTAAAGTTTGTGTTTTTCCTCTGATCCATATCTGTGAATGAAGCTGAGCTCTAAAGCTTCACCCACAAATATAGATGTGGGGGGGGGGGGCCTTACTGCTTCAGTGTGCTTCAGCTGCACATTCCCAAAAAGAACAAGCTGATCCGCAGGGTGGGAGGGTCCGAATCAGGAGGGAAGCGTCGTGTTCCATTTGTGCAACAGTTCAAACACACAGAACGTTGGAAGACGTGAGGAGTCGACTTTTCATAACTATTTATTTTTGGCTTCAATAATTATTCCACCTGTTTCCACAGCAGGAGGCGCTCTGACCTGTTCGCCCTGTTGCTCGAATGCACCGACACATTATTTTGTTATTAGGTTTCGCCGCAACTTTGGTTGGTGTGACTCTTCATCATCATCATCATCACTTGCTCCTCATGAAAGGTCACTTCTCATGTTTCCATCCTTCACAGCTGCAGGTCTGTTTACAGCAACAAACATCATTTACTTCTCAAAAAGGTCGTTTTCCTCTAAAAGCCTCAGACCAACGACACTTTAACCCGTTAACACAAAACACACACCGTCACCTGATGAATCGCCACCAAAAGAAAAGAAAATCCTGAACCGTGTTTATTACGACAGAACATCGAGGGACGGATCAGCAGAACTACAGTCCACGTTCTGCTTTCTGGATGTTGGATTTACGGTTTGCAGGCGATAATCGTCTGTAAACTGATGCTCAAACAGAAATCTGGGAGTCTGAACGGCACATTTTCAAAATCAAAGCAGAGAACAGAGTGACAGAGCAGATATGGATCATCCATCCACCAATCACATGTCAGATTACATTCATTCATCATCTAACACACTTTGGGCTGAATTTACAAGCTGAAAGTCAAAGAAAAGTTTGAACTGATGTGAATCCAAAGTGTGATGTTTAGATGAAGCTGTCCGTACAGCAGGACCACTGGACCTCCCATTTTGGAATGAAACTCGTCCATTTCTGCTGCATCAGATGTGATCGAGTGAAGCAGCTCAGAACAAAGTGGAAATTAAAAAAACCTCCTTAGAGACACGACAGCAATCGCAGCTCGACGATGTCAGCTAATCCAGAAGGGCAGGAAGTGACATCACACCGCTGAGCAGGAAGGTGAGGGTCGCCCTCAGTCTGATTTCTTGTCACTGCTTGCCTGCAGACAGAAAACAGGGCAGAACAAACAGCGTGAGCGCCACCTGCAGGCTGCAGTGTTTAAAATGAGCCTCCCTCATCTCTCTGGGTAAAAACCCAAACACGTCCGGGTTCTGGGATTCTGTAGAAGCCAATAAAACTAAATGAAGCGGCCGTTAAAACTGACCAATCACGTCTCACCTCCAACGCCGGCTAACGTGTTGGAGCAGCACAGACGGCGAGAGAACCCACTTCCTGTTTACAACTTTTAGGACGTCGAGTTTTAAATAAGGGCTCGTTGTTGTTCCTCAAACAACGTCTCTTTTACAACGTCAGTCTGCATCACGTGACCAGGAAGTTGTAGTTACACGGTTTGGCCACTATGTCAAACTGACTTCAAAGCCTGGCGGACTTCCTGGGGGTCAGGAGGGACCACCAGCCTGTGAAGATGGCGGCCACGGTTGTTATGGCACTAAAAGTAAAAGCACGTTCATATTGAAGAAGAAGAATTTGGTTTTAGAGGAGCGAGTCGTTTCGTGATTTGAACGACTTGAATCAAAGAGTCGAACAGGTGTGCGAGTTACCAGCAGTTTGCTGTGCTCCTCCAGCAGCCTGTCGTACTCCACCGTCAGATTCTCCGCCTGTTTCTTCATCGCACGAACGTCACTGTCGGACTTCTGCAGAGCTGCACGACAGAAACAACAGTGTTTGAAGCCGTTCTTAACGTCCTGGAGTCTCACGTTAATAATAAATCTGTCCACCAGGATTCAAACCTTCCTGTGGAGCAGTACACCCTGGCTTCTGTCGACAGGAAGCCGAGCTGGAGGAATTCTCTCCTCCACCTCACCTTTCTTGGTGGTGTCCAGCTCCTCCTTCAGGGTCTTCAGCTCCTCTTTCAGAGTCTTGTTCTCCTCCTGTGGTCCGGCTCCCTTCTTCCTGCTCTCTGGCACCTCGACGCCGGCGTCACGAAGTTTCTATTGAAGCAGGAGAAATGAAAAGACGACAAGTTTAAATGGCATCTGAGGTTTGAATGTGTCAGTGAAGAGCTGCAGCAACAAGACAACACGCCACACTTTACTGTGGCTGTTAACGTATTCTGACCGATGTCTTGGTCCCATTTATTGGTTACGTGTTAGTCAATAAAGCATCAGGGACAACTGTTCAGCAGCCTGAGCAGCAGGTTGTACAGTGTCAGTGTGACGGAGTGAAGCAGCTGCAGACGCTCGGCAATAAAACTTCTTTTTACTGCTCTGAACCGAGTCCAGCAGCACCAAGTCTCCGGATCAGAACGACACCTCGAGGACCCTCAACCAGACTCTCACGGCCCGAACCACCACAGACCAGCTGCTCCACGACTATTCAACAAGTGTAATAAAGCTGAACACCAGCGTGTTGGATGGAGAAACTTCTGAACAACTGCATAATCAGTGTTCTTCACCTGTCAGCTGATTGCTGTATAATCATCTATATTTCTCTAATACATGTATATCACTACAGCAGCTGGTTTAAATGCATCACTGCCTCAGCAGGACAGACGCTCGCTGGTCAGTTACAGGACGGTCAGAAGAAACATCATGACATCATCAGTGAGACGTTCCCTCCAGTCGTCTTCGCCACAATCTGAACCAGCCTCGCCTTTATGATTCACGGACACATTTCATGATTGAATCGGCCGGTTTATGAACCTGTGATGGGCGTTACTGAACTGTGGTGGTGTGTCACTGTTGCATGTGTTGAGAAATTATGGGATGTCCGATAAGGGCGTTGAGGGCAGTTGGTGAAACCTACAGATCTGTTCATAAGAAACTTCTCACAGTTCAAAAGGAATTCAGGCGGCGAGTGAGTGAGTGAGTGAGTGAGTGAGTGAGTGAGTGAGTGAGTGAGTGAGTGAGTGAGAGAGATTTGAGCAGCTCTGTCTGCTGTTAGTGGACATACAGACCAAGAACCACAAAGTCGTCTGGAACATATTGCTGTTTCTGTGCAGAGCAGAACATGCCAGCTTCTTGGCCGCAGGCATACATCATGGCTGTAACAAATATCTATACCTGATCTATATTTAACTTAAACCGAAACAGAGGAACATCTGCGAGGTCTTGCATATGTTCAACAAAGAATGTTTATAGAAAATCAAGTAAATGTAAACGTAAATTCTGCCCAGAGACAACGGCACTTTGCAATATAAAAGCTTCCTTATGTTTTCAGTTGGAAAGAAATATATTTCTCAAAGATGTTTAGCATCGGCACAGTTTACAGACGTGGCCTGGTAATTCTTTGGCATCCTTTCGTTTGGTTTGAGTGGGCCGGAGTCTTAAAACGTGATTTTACTTTCATTACCCCAGAAGAGAGTCATGTAGCTGATTTATATACAGACAACTACTGTAGAATGTAGCAGTGACAATAATTAATGAATTGATTTTTTTAGGGCCATACTAATATCAGTATGCTATTTGGGAGTTTAAAAACTCCCATAACAATATACACCGATCAGCCATAACATTATGACCATTGACAAGTGAAGTGAAAAACATCGATTATCTCGTGACCGATTGGTTGACAAATCCTTTGCCATCAATACTTAAACAATTTTAAATTATATATCTACTTCTAGTATACACGGTCAGATGACAACATTTTCATTGCACTCAACAACAAAAGGTGAAACATCACAAAGGCAACACTAGATGCTCCGTTATGTTAAATTTTGACCATGAAGATCCAGTTGTTCGTATAAAACAATTATTTCCTCACAAGTTGCACTTTTAAAGCCGACTTCAACTCCTCCCATGTGTGTTTGATGGGTGTGTATGGGGCTTTAAACAAGGGCATGTTTGTGTGCATTTGCCTTGATTGACAGGTCTTTCATACTGCCACAATCTGGGATGGTTGCTGCTTGCTTACTTCAGCTCTGCTCAAGTCTTTGCCCAAATTTGGTATTCTGGCTTTAAACTGACAAGATGTAAACACAACTCAAATAACAAGTCTATACAAACAAGCCTTTTATACACCTGTGCTCTCACGTTCATCCACACAGACACTGAATCTATTACCCTGGGAAGAAAAAAAGAAAAAGGTTTCTGTCTTTTAGATTCCAGAGAAGAAGCAGTTCAGAAGAAAGACAGACTCGGGGCTGTTAAAGTCTTTAGCAGAACTCAGAGGAACCCACAACATAGTTTTGTTCTTTGTGGCATGTGGAAGCAGCAGCAGTCTTGTAATATAAAACACAAAGCTATGCTGCTGACACACATACTGTTCTTGACATTCTTTTGCTTTTTTACAGTTGGACATTAACTTCACTTTGACTTTTAACAACATAAATAACCCATGGAAATGTTGATTCATGCAGTTTAATATTGCTTTCCCTATCTGTTGTCTTTGTTTTTCTCACGTTGATTTACTTTGTTTAGAAACGATGCATTCAAAGCTCACTCTTAATTCATAATTTATTGAGATGCATATTACGTATATCCTAATGTTATTTTAGTGAAGATGATGTAATCTTCTAGGCAGCAGCTCCTTCCAGTCTGCACACCGCCCCCCTGAAGCCGAGCCAACCAAATGCTTGTTAGATTTAGGTCATAGATGGTTAAGATCTGTCAATCATGGTGAAAATTTTGGGATGTCTACATTCCATGAAATACTGCAGCAGTTGCCCCACTCAGGGCAATAACCTCTACTGAGCCAGCCCATTCATTTTGAACTGTAAATGTATCATTTGGGGGATTTTCCCAAAGTATACACCACTCTAAAAAGTCGAAACAATTTTTCACTTTTCTGTTTATCTGCTGGGAAATTCATTTAGGAGGCATTCCCTCCCTTTTCATATATATCTGAGATTTCTCTCACCACACAGACACTTCCCATACTTCATGTCTAGGCCCACGTCCTAATGTCACTCCAGATACGTTATGCAGGTGTGTTATGTTAGTTTGTGGTCCCTCCAAAGGATGATCAGTTATATATAATGTTTATAATGTTTGTTTGTCCCAAAGGACGGACTCACCCCGTTGCTGTTGTCAGCCAAACACGCTCATGCTGAAGTATGCAGCACTTTGCTGGACTGCGGTGCTGAAGTCGACACTTCTGACAGCAGTGGCAGGTACAAACACAGTCAAGACACGGAGAAAATTGAGAACACGTGTAACAGTAGTGACGATTGATTAAAGATGCATATTCATGGATGATGGATAAATGTTACATAGGTGATCAATATTGTACTCTTACGTGTTGCAGGACAGCTTTAATGCTGGCCAGCGAGTCCAACGCTGTATCTGTTGTTGAAGTCTTGGTTCAGCGAGGAGCAGATCTGTTGGCTGTAGATTCACAAGGCCATGATGTCACACAGTACGCCAAGCTGTCGTCCAACCCCGAGGTCAAGGCTGCCCTCACGGCTGCACTGAACAGACTACAGGTCTCCGGTAAGAGTTATGCAATTGCACACAGAAAGTAAGGTAGACAGTGTGAACTACACAAATGTATGGCCTCGTACTGCTCTGGTTTCAACACAAGTCAACACTGCCATCTGGAGGAGTTCTTCTGTTAGTATTAGTTGTCTTTACACTTTTGCTGTCAGTTGTTCTATGACTGAGATGTTACCCATTGTAAAATTTACAATATTTAAAGAGAAAGCTGTAATTATCACTTCTATTTGATTTTTGATATTCTTACTGTCTCATTTGACAGATACAAAGTCTCCTAGAAGTCCGCAGGTAAGACACCAGTCTTGTTTTTCAATACTTTTTTTTAGATGTCCTCACAAACAGGCAATCAAAGTTACTAAAACACCTGAACTTACAACAGCCAATCAACTACTAATGACAATGAAAGAGTCAAAATTAGTTTTTAGTACTACAATGTGATTCATAGTGAAGAGCTAATAATGATGATAAAAAGACAAATTTTTTTGTAGTTTAAGCTTTTCTAATGTGTCAATATCAAATTTCTCAACTTGTGTAAAGTTTTTTAGTTGTTATTTTTGGAAAACAAAATTTAAGTCTTACTGTAGCACTCACTGATTTGACTCTCCTTTTACTAACCAGCACTGAATCCCACCTTTCTTTTTCTCTCTTTCCGTTGCTATCTCTTTTGCTGGCTTCTCAGCATGATCAAGTAGCTAAGCTAAGTGATGAACGGATCACAACCCCCAAAAAACGAAAAGCACCTCCACCTCCTATTAGCCCACTGCAGGTAAATGCATGTGTCTCTGTATCTGTCTGCTTGTATCAGTATGCTACTCTTTATGTTAATGCACGTCTGCAGTATATTCATAAAATGAGTAGTCAGACCTGTTTGTCTGGTCTGTGAGTGTTTGCCTGTTTATATATTATCTGTTATATTATTGTTCTGACGGTCAGTCTTCATTTAATCTATATGTACCAAGCTGTATTTTGTTTTTGTTTATGGTTTAACAATGTACTAAATTCAAATATCTAGGGCAGTGATAACTCCATTATGTCACTTAATTGAGTCTTAGTTCCTAATAAAGTGTTTTTTAAATGTTGAATTATTTTTTTCCCAACCAAATCATATCAAGGGTTCATGAGGGAATACAAATCCACAAACTAAACAATGTAATCCTTCCTCAGAGCTCTGGACCTTCTTCTCCTTCAGCCGTTACCTCCGCTGGGACCCCTGCATCCAACAAAAGTGACCCTCCCAAGAGATTCATTTACATGGTAATATAAAAACAACAGGCAACACAACAAATGTAATCACGTGAATAGGAAGCAGGAGCATTTAAGAATGACTGACAGATACTGTATGCAGTACAAGGAACGTCCAGATGTTCAAAGTTATAACAAGGTTCAATAAATATAAGTATAAGTGTAATATTAATGAGAAATAAGGAGACCCACAGGATTCATAGACAATAGAACATATTATGTGGTAACTTCAATTTATTTCTATTGTATATGAAAAGGTGTAAATACACAATTAAGTAGTATACATTTACTAGGTTAAATGTCAATACACAGACAAGAGAATCAGTAAAACATAATATAAACCTAAGACAAAAAAAGGGGGAAAATAATGGTACAGAGGTTAATTGTTCCTCACCCTAAAGTTATAAAAAATATTATTAATATAAAACAGATGGAAAGCCGCGTTAACATTATGGATGAAAACTGCACCAGTGGTTACCTCATTTTTCTGTAAAGGTTTGTGCACATTTATCCTCAGGTGTGATATGCTGACGGAAATATGTTTCAGGAATTACATTAAATACAACAACTCTTAAATTTCAACCCCAGAGGGAGACATTTAGTATATAATTAACTTGAATCATACAGTAGTATCATGTTTCAAATAGCTAAGTTCTTGCCTTCAACCTTCCTGCCCTTTTATCTCTTTCTCCCCCTTCTCTTACCTTTTATTCTTTCTTCTCCCCTCCCACTCCTCCTTCCCGCCACTCCTCCCTCTTTCTCATTTCAAAGGAGGATGAAGTTAGAGGGACGTCAGTGAAAGAGGAGGTTGACAAGCTCCATGAGGAGAGAAACATGTTGCTGGAGACCATCGAAGACCTGAAGCAGGCAGTAGAGCAGGTGGTGATTGTTCCTGAACTGGATACAAAGGTGATTAACGACTAAGAAATGCTATAGTGACATGTTTACAACTTTACATTACGTATGAGCAGATTTGAGAACAGATGTTACTAGAACAGAAGACTTGGTCTGAGTAAATTACGTCAGACTTTTAGTTTGAAAAGTAGAGCATTAAAACATTGTTCAGCACATGTATTGAATATAGTTATGGGTGTATAAACATATTGTAAATGAATCGTCTACCCATCCAACTAAACCTTTTCCTAATTGGATGAAGAGAATTCAAAATCTTTTGGGCTAGATACAGGTAGACATTTTTACATTCTGACTTTTGACTTTTGATTCATTTAAAAAAGATTCTATGTATATTTCTATGAGTTTACTAAACATTTTTCTGGTTGTTAAAATCTTAAATCAGCACTGTTTTTCAAAGTTTAATACTGTACTCTGACAACAGACAGCTGTTTACTGCTGAAACTTTTCACCTTGGGCATTCTTGAAGGAGGTCTAACCTAAGCTTTAGACGTGTCGCAACTCGTTTTGTTTTTCAGTAGGTAGCTAGTGGTCCTTAACGTTCAACTGTCGTCTCTGTGCGCCTCTCCACGTGAACATATGTGTGTTGACAGATCGAGCACAGTTTTACAGCATCCGCAGCTCTGGTTTCTGCTCTGCAAGCCAAGATTACTGCTCTTACTTTGGAGAACCAGCAACTTGCAAGCAAACTCAAAGTATGTAACCCATTCCTTCATGCTCATGAGTTAAACCATAAACCAATGAATGAACACACAAGGTGATGGCAGTGCACTGTATAATTTTAAGAAAAAATAATAGGGCAAATAAGATTTACTTACAATACTCGCATGCCTATATGTACACTGAAATACTTGTTGGTCACCGTAATCATTCCTGCTGGCCATGAAGGGATCCCCTTCTATTGTTTCTTCAGCATAAGCGATGGGGGTCAAAATCCACAGTCCTCCTCCTCCTTTAACTAAACATAAAATGAGGCTTCAGCAGTCTGAGTCATGCAAATCAACTTAGTATCATCCAAAGTTAGTGATTTTAGTACAAAATGTTCTTTTTTCTACTCTCTTTAGTTACTGTTACTGACTTCCCTGCGGCTCCGTAACGACACACAGGTCCAGGGGAAACTAAGAAAGAAAATTTTAACTAAAAACACTTTGAGTTAGTCAAATAAAGTGGCTGTTTTCCAGATGGCTGAAGCTTCACATTAACTTTGGTTAAACTTTAGAATGCAATTTTACACAGGAGGACAGTGGATTTTGTCCCCCATCACTTACATTGGAATCACGTTTGGAAAGGATCTCGTCATGAGCGGTACAATGAGGAGAAACCATTACAGCGACTTAAAACGCTTCCAATGTACAAATGGGCAGATGACCATTGATTTAAGCTGTGGACCTATCCTTTAGTGTAAAATGATTATTTCTAGATTAATCGATTAATCTGCTATAATTATTATTTTTACTATATATTTTTATTAATTAAATTGACAGAAAATTATACAACAATTTCGAGAATTTGTGCGTTTTCTTCCATTTAATGAAACTAACATATGCACATGATCTGTGCTTTGTTAGTACCAAATGAAATGATTAGTCCCTTTTTAACCTTTTTCCCTCTCAGAAGCATCCATCCATCCAAGGAAGCGAGGACCAGAAGGAGACCAGTCGTCCAAACAGCATGGCCTCCAACTCCTCCTTCCACTCCACCCAGGATGAGTTTGAGTCACTGCCACAAACCCCCTCCACCACCCAAATGGAAAGGGCAGACGGTTCAGGCGTCAGGCGGGAGGAAGAAGAAAGTGAAGGAGGGAGCAAAGAGGAGATCATACTGTTGAGACAGGCCCTCGAGGGTGTTCAAATAAAACTCCTGGAAACCAGGAAGGAAAACCGCTCGCTCCAGGCCCAGCTGAAACCTGAGCAAGGCAGCGAAAGAGACGAGTATGAAAGCGTGAGGGAGAAAGGAAGAGAGGAAGAGTTGATGGAGAGTCTAGCAGAGCTTCAGGCCAAGCTGACAGACACTCAGGAGAGATACCACCAAGCTGTGGAGGAAGTGGAGGAGCTGAGAGTGCAGATGGGAAGGGGAGGAGGTGAGCTGATGGAGAAACAGGAGGTCCAGAGAGATGCGTCATCTGCACTTGAGCATGAAGTAAAACAGCTGAAGGCCCAGCTCGTCCAATCGAGATCCGATCAAGAGAAAGCAGCTCAACGAATCAGACAGCTGGAGGAGGGACTGAGGATGGTCGAGGAGGAAAGACGGAGTGTAAAGGAGAAGGAACAGAGGGAAGCACAGATTGAGGAGCTGTACAAGGAGGCACAGGAGGAGATTAGGATTCTCCAGGTAGATATGGACCTCTCCTCTGAATTTCTGGATGACTGAAAGGAGAACGCCACCAATTTTACACATTGGTCTGTTTACATGTCCTGGGGAGTACAGCTGCATATGTGAAAAACATTGTATAAAGCCTTTTGTGACTCCAGAGGGTGCTGCCCATATATTACCTCAAGTGATGTCACTGGAGGCAGCATCAGTTGAGGCTGTAGATGGGGAAAAAATGTTTTAAATGAAAAGAATCTCTGTTGGTGTGGAGGTAGAAATAAGGGATCTTACAGACCTCTGTAGGCTGCTCCTAATCTCTGCTTGAGGGTAGCAGCTCGAAGCTACATTAGCCACTCTTACCTCCTTTTTTCTTCTTCTTCCAGCTGTCATATATTTGTTTATTTCATTCATTCATCTTTCCATTTATTCCTTCTTGTTCTTTAGGAGGCTCTGAGGGGCACAGTGCCAGTCGAAGCTGCAGCCAAAGACTTTGAAGAAATGAAGGCTGAGCTAAACGAGGTAATTGCTGGGCTGCAGCGCCGCTTGCTGGAACTCTCACACTCTTACAGTGAAACTAAGAGTCAGCTAAGTGCTACACAGAAACAGTTGGCTGAGGCCCGAGCTGAGAGCAGCGCAGCCTCACCCCCCTCCTCAGAACAACAGGAGCAGGTCCAGGTGCTAAACAGAAAGGTGGAGGAGCTGCAGATGTCACTAGCTGAGATGGGAAAGAAGTACTCAGCCGCTCAAGAAGATATTTCACTGATGAGGCAGGAGGCAGAAGCTCAGGCACAGAGCTCTGTGGCCCTTGCCGACCACACACAGGTGATGTCATCTCTGGGAAATGCCATAAAAGAGTTGGAAAGCCAGTTAGAGGCCCTGAAGGAGCAGCTACACCAGAAGACCCTGCAGGTGGAGGCTCTTCAGAACAGGTGAGAAAGAGAACTGTGATGTCACGTGTGCTTGACAGATGCGCCTCTTTCTGCATTTTCTAGAGATTACAGTTTGATGCTGGGGTGGAAGTGGGGCTTATTAAATAGTATATGAGCAATTGGAAAAGCAGTATAAGTATGAAACCAAGTTAATTTACTGAAGTTCCATTTCATGCTACTTTATTCTTCTATTACACTACACACACTTGTGTCTATTTGACAAAAAGGCTGACAGCAGAGAAAGATGTCACCCCAGATGATTCAGTTTCCCGTGTGGAGCACGAGACCACGCAAGAGCAGCTGGAGGGCGAGGTGAACCACCTGACACAGCTCCTCCAGGGGGCCCTCAGGAAGCAGGACGAGATGGCTCTGGAGGCTGCTGATGCATGGCAGAAGGTGAGGGGATAGTGGAGCCTGTGGCAGTAGGAGTTCAAAACACGATGTCCACAGAGGACAATAAAAACAACTTTTAAATGATCACTATGATTTATCATCCCTCGAATAATTTCCAACCTGTTATACATCAGGCACGGGAGAATCGTGCGGAGCGGGATGCCCTGCAGGAGCTGGTCATGTCGAGGGAGAAGGAGAACCAGATGCTGACCTCCAGGCTGGCCGAGTCCCAGGATGCTGTGTGTCAACTCAAACAGCTGGTGGAGAATCATGTTGCCTCAGAGAGAGAGAAGAACAAGAGGGTCAGTAATAATCTGGTAGCCACTGCAGAAGTACCATCACCTATACCTGTACATGATTTAGATATCGATTGTGATATATATTTAGGCACGTGTTAACCTAAACATGAGACATTAATTAATTCAGTCTAATCAGGCTCTGTTGTTTTTCCTGTTAAAACATGAATTTTAAAGAAATCTTTTAGTCCAAAAAATGGTATGTTTGTCCCTCTCAGATAGATGACCTGTCACGGGAAGTGGGGAAGCTGAAGGATGCCTTAAACAGCCTATCACAGCTCTCCTACAGCTCTGGTTCGCCCTCCAAGAGACTGCAGCAAAACCAGCAGCTGGAGACGATGCAGCAACAAATCAAACAACTACAGTACCAGCTGGCTGTAAGACATATTTCAGATCGAACACTCAATTTCCATTTTGAAACACAAGAGCGTGCTGTACTTACATATGTTTGTAATTCACGAAGACTACCTTTTTAAAATGTGTTTATTTACCTCACGTTTTCTTTGTAGGAGTCAAAGAAGCAGCACAATGAGATAGTGTCAGTCTACAGGATGCACCTCCTCTATGCTGTTCAGGTAAATCCATCCATTAGTTTGCCTGAAGCTTGCAAGTTAAGCTTTAAAGTTGAATTTGAAAGGAATGGTTGAACAAATTATGAAAATACATATTCTCTAACCATGCAGATAGTTTTGGTTTTATTCACCAAGGTTTTTAAAATAAAATTTCTAAGATTTCTGGCTCCATCTCAATACGATGGAGATGAATGGAATTGCATTTGAGGTGCTCACAAGAGTGAAAAGTGACTTTCTACAGCATATGGGATAATTTCTTTGATAGAAAGTAGTTCTACTGAAACCAGCTCATAGTGAGGTCTGTCAATAATCCAGGCTTATGGGGACACCGTTTTTAATGCTGTCAGCACCACAAACAATTCTATTCTCCACTATGATATTGGGGTGGCAGCAGAAATCTGACAGACATCTCAAAATCTGGACAAATCAACCCAAAAGTGTCTGTGGGTGGGTACCACAAGATGTGAGAAAACATGGTTTTGTTTTTGTTTGTTATTTGGGTAAACTGGCCCTTCTTAAATCACATAGTAATTTTACTCATTGTGTATTTATTTAGTTAGTTAACTGAACCTGTGCTGTGTGCCTTCAGGGTCAGATGGACGAGGATGTCCAGAAAGCCTTGAAGCAGATCCTGATGATGTGCAAGATGCCAAGCCAAGCCAAGGAGGCCTGCTGAGACACACTGGGCCTGGTTTCCCAAAAGCACGTTGTGAACGAAACTGAAGTGAACTGCTGCCGTCAACTGCACCTGTCACCACGTGTCCTCCCGCCTGAATTCACACGTTGCTTGTGCCCATTACAAGCAAGGCCAACACACGGTGCCTCTGGATAAACCTTGAGTATTTGTTAATGAGGAATAGGTTTACAATATCCATTGCCTTTGCTAATGTCATTTTGATCGACTAAGATCTAAAGGTCGTCAATGTTACGATGGAAGATGTTTTTTGGGAAACCCCAGCCCAGTATCTTCTGTGCACTAGCCAAACCTACAATCTCAGTATGTGCACGCCAACACTACACTTTAAATGCGCAGTAACCTTTAATCACATGCAGTTGGACAAGTGTGGTAATGCAAGCATACTGTACGTGTGCACTCATCAGTCCAATGAAATCAGTGAGTTTGATGTGGTTTGTTCCTGTTACAATGTGCGCTTAGAGAAATAAAAGCCTCAGTTGGTGCTGCTGTTAATAGTATCTATTTTATGATACAGTGTTTTTACTTGTCTAAATGTTTCATGGTTGTCAACATTTTCCCGATACAATCTAAATTATTTGTGCCCTCTTAACAATGGATGTGACTTTGCTCAACGCCAGCCCACAAATCACATAGAAATGTTTTTTGCCCGTACTTCTATGAAGAAAAAGCATGATACTGTTTGTACTGCTATTTTCCTATTAGCACAGAAATGTATTTTACTGAAATGTATTGCCATGTCATGTTTTTTAAGTTACTGTACTTTAATTGATGGCTGTATTTTTGATGGCCTTGTTTAGTGTTTGTGCTGTGTGAATGAGATGCTTTTTCCTCAAGTATAATGTACCATTTGCTCTAGTGACACCTGAATTAGCTTATATTCCTGTCATATTCACATCTTACAAGTGGTTGAATATAGTCGTTTACTGTAATGCAAAAAACAAGATTTCAGTTGTAACAAATGCCCAATGTTTTTGTCTTTTTGACTCTGAGGATAAGATGTTCTTACATGTCCTCTCTTCTTGTCTGCTCTTACTTGAAAAAGCATGCAAAATGTGTTGGCTGAAGCAAATGGTTGAGTCTATTGTCACGGGCCTGTAATCAGACAGTACTTTCAACTGGGAATTATTGTCAATAATTGTCATAGATGCCAATTTCACCTGGCTTCCTTGTGCCATCTTATTAATTTATTTACAGTCATCTTCCTGCTTGTGATACTCCTATCTCTTTCAGTGTTTTTTTTCGTAGGTACGGATATATACTGTTCAGTGTTTGAGAATACATTTCTTTGAATGTGTCTTCTAGAGGTTTTCACATCACACTCCTTTGCCTTAGTACTGTACTTGGAGCCATACGCCCTTAGATATCAGCTTACCCCTGAGCAGTGTTTGAGATTGAGAATACACCCAACACTAATGCTGTTTAACTGTAGTCATATGAAATGAATTTGTATCTGACTGACTGAAGCTTGTTTCTCACTCAGGAAACTTTTTTACTGAACATGATTTACACCAGGCAGAGATTTGTTCGACCCTGAGTAGAGCTTCTGCTTTATTTCATAGGTTGTAGAATATAAACAACTTCTCTTGGTTTTCCTCTCTAGGCCTTGACTGAAATGTTTTGTAACAAGAAAGGGGAAAGAAAGCAACAACTTTTCTGTTGGTTGTTTCTTCACTAACAGTTTTGTAGTGACATGATGAAAAAATGCTTGTTTGCCAACTGCTTTTTTCCCCACATAAATACATTTTCAAGATACTGAACCATTGTGTCTGTTTTTTGTTTTTCGCTTCTAAAATATCACATGTGAAAGATCTTATTAGTTGGAAAGATAACCTTTTTATGAGAAGTGATCAATATATTATAGATTCAGAACCGTACGTACACATTTTCAAACACTATCCTTTTCCATGCTGTAGAGAGTTTTCAAGACAAAACACTTGACACTAGTAAATCAATGTATGTCAAGTAAAGGAGAAAATGGGACACACTTTCCACTTCTTCCAAATTACACCACTCACAGTCTATATTCCTCTGGATTATTTTTTAACCTGTCAACACCAATGGCCACAAAGAACGCCACCAGTTCTATGCATCTAATGTTCTTCATGATTCACAGCTTTACTCACATGGAGATTGCTTTAGGCCCATTAAATGTTAACTTAACCATTGCCAAAATGGACCACAAGGTTTCTTTGTTCATTCAGGAGTCAAAAAGGAGTGTAAAATTTGAACATCCTGCTCTTGCACTTCAAACACTTGCTGCAACTATAAGACTGAACAGGCGACCACTAGATGGCAACCTTTGCCAATATTAGATCTCTCATCTCTCCCACATTCACACAATGTATAGGTGGGTGACAAATTAAAGGAAAAAGCTGAATAAATGGCATGAAATTAAATGAAAGAAACAAGCAATGGCTTGTTTTTCTCTGTAAATGATGTGAATCATTCACTGTAGTCTTCACAGTCACCATCATCAACACAGCAAATGTGTGTCGCAGTAGAGTTACAGAGACTTATATAATCTATGCAAAGGAACATTGAAGCTGTTCTGGTCCAAGTCACTTTATGTAGTTTTTCCTCCTTTAATTTGCACCCATCCACACATACATACATACTGTATATCTTCATCCACATCTTCCAGAATCAGAGTAATACGCACTTTGAGTTTGAAATACTGGGTGAGTAAGAAAAATCAGATGCATTGTTTATCTTCTTGTTGGGTTAGGCACACCGTCCTCCATGTCAACACTGTCCTCCCTCAATGTCCACTCAGCTTTGGCTCTCAGAAGTCCTGCCAGCCCAACTCTGGGTAATTTATCTGCCGTTCTGTTTCCTCTAACCGGTGGCACAACCACTTCGTTTCCTGTGCTGGCCCTGTGTTCTGCCCGCTGGTCAAACACACACACATAGAAGAAAGCACACACATGCATTCACACACACATACACCTCTGCCTTTACACAACAACTTCCTGTCAATCTTGGTTTCCCACACGTTCTGCCCTTAAGCCTCGGGGGTTAGTGGAGAGAGATCTAGTGCTGTGATCCTAATCCAGCTAGGGCCGATGTTTGTCAAGCATCCCAGGCTGCAGCAAAATCTCAAACTCTGGAGTCTGTGAATGGCAGGATGATCTCTGCTTGGCTAATCTGAAATATTCAATTTCATGTTGGATAAAGGTTTTTCCACACAATGTCATATATGTGTTCTCTATCTGCATGCTGTTCCAATGGAAGTAGAACTAAAACAATCAGACAATTAATCAATGGAAAGAAAATGAATTCAATGAATCCTTTAAATCATCAGTCAAGCAAAAATGCAAAAGTTCTCCTCTGGTAGCTGTTATACAAATGTGAATATTAGCATATTTTCTTTATCATATGGTTGTAAACTGAATATTTTTGGGTTCTGAACAGTTAGACGGACAAAACAAGTAATTTGAAGACATTACCTTCGGCTCTGGGAAAATGTCGGAATGTCATTTTACAGACTGTCACGACCCAGTATGGGTGAAGAAGTGGAAGGACCCAATCGCAGACAGCCAGTATATAACATAAGATTTAATCCAGGTACTCACGAGGGAACACTTACAAAAACGGTACGTAATCCAAAACCAACAAGGAAGACGAACATCCAACCACGGAGATAACTTAAACACGAATAACAGAGAACACACTCAATAGAACAATGGGAACAGAGAACACTTGTACATAGACGCGAACCACGACTCTAACATATATTATGACGCCACAAGGACAAATCGAACTGAACACACTTAAATACACAGGACTAACGAGGGACACAGACACAGGTGAACACTGGGAACAGGTGAAATGGATCAACATCAGGGAAAGACTAACGAGACAGGAACATGACCAAATAAGGACAGAACCACACAAGGGAGGAAAACAC
>JAVQJF010043179.1:0-26861 GCA_036023855.1 Gadopsis marmoratus
TTCTCTTTCTCTCTTTCTCACACACACACACACACACACACACACACACACACACAGACACGAATGCAAGCACACCCCTATGTGTGTGTTTGTTTCCATGGATTTATGATGTGGATGAAAGGAAGGGCATTAGTTAATATTGATGAGTGCTGCCACTCAGTCCTTCTCACAGAGGCTCACTTAGAGATGAGAGGCATGACCTTTACACACACACACACACACACACACACACACACACACACACACACCAATGTGTGTGTCTCCACACACTTATGCTCACAAATGCACACAAAAAACACACACAAAGATTCAGTTCATTCATTGTTGTATTACTAAATTTGAACTATTCCCAGACTGTGCTTTTAAGAATTGGAGAAACCTAGCATCTGTGTGTGTGTGTGTGTGTGTGTGTGCGCACGCATGCATACACGTGCATGCTGGCCTGCATTGGTTACAACCTGTTTGCTCATCGAGAACGTTGAGATTCTCCCAAACATCAAAGCCAATGTCGGCCTTGAACCAATTCCTCCCAAATGGTCCACTGGTATTCAGTAAGGCTAATAGATTCCAAGGTAACCAGCAGGTAATTCATCACACTTACAAATAAGAAGAGACAGTGTAGGAAGCAAAAAAAGCTATTAAATTGATCCGAGCAGGGTTCATATGAAGAGAGAGAAAGGCTCTCATGGAAATAGAATAATTAAATAATTAATTATGCACTCTCTGGCAATTATCATGGGGGCAGATACACATAAATAGGATGGCAGGGAAGGACATATGAACACATATGCACACACACACACACACACACACACACACACACGACAATGCAGTGGAAACCAGCCATCTAACCTTTATGATAGTCACAGACATGGTTGCTGTGTATGTTTGGACGTGATTTTGTTTGTGTGTTTACTGGCCTTATAGAGGTCAATTCCTTTCTGACAGCATTGGTATTTATCTCCTTAAGCTCAGTGGTTTACCTGTGTGTGTTCATGTGCGTCTGTCTCTCTCTTTCTCTTTCTCTCTCTCTCTTCCTGTGTGTGTGTCTGTGTTAGAAAGAGCGCGAGTGTGTGTGTGTCCATGTTTCAAAAGTCATATCACGGTTTTCCCACTCACATTCTGGCTCTTCCTGCTAATGTAGTGGAGTGCATCAAATCGCATGCGCGACCACACACACACACACACACACACAATCGATCTGACCCTTACAGTCACGGTGATGAATGGATACTCCCTTGCTTCTATTTTTACCCCTGAGCAGTCCGTGTGTCTGCGTTCTTATACTAGTACTTTTTATTTACTACATTTACTTGACAGCTGTAGTTTCTTGTAACTTTGCAAATTAAGGGCTCTGCACACCCACACAGATGTTTTCAATTACTCTCGCTGCTTAGACCTCCAGTCAGGTGTAAGTTGAAAAATAGGTGATGTTGCCATACTCTGTGCACTAATAAGGTAAGTTGTCCCGCCCTAACAGGTACAAGAAACTCATCGGAAGGGTGTGAGCCTGTCAATCAAGTGCAGTTCTTACACGCCCACACAGTCCCGAGAAGCGCTCTAATTAGGTAACATCAGTGAAAACACCTGTGTGGGTGAACGATGGGTGTGCAGGGACTTTGGGTTTTTATATGCAAAACATATTATTGTTTTGAAAAGATGCATATTGATTAAACTATCAAACAGTATAATAAGTAGTTAGAATTTCCTCTGCCTCAACAAGCTATAACATTTAAATGCTGCTTATACCTTAATTAAGAACACTGCTGGGGTCCACTCTGAATAAAGACTATTTTAGCTGTTCATACTGTATGCACAATTCTTTCTGATCATTATTTTACCATTTTTACTTTGGTAATATCTTGAATGTAGGATACGGTATTTTTGCAGTGTTATTGCTACTTTTCCTTTTCCTCCTCACAGTTAGCAGTGGGTGGATATTTTAACACTGTGTATTGTAATCTTAAAAATCTTGAGGCAAAAGGACAAGATAATGATCAAGTTAATGATCACCATATTTTGACTTATCCTTTGACCGTCACTAAAATCATGTCCAATAATATCAGAAATATTTCTTCACAGGCTGTGGCAATGGCAGCGTTAACACTACAAGGTCACTACAGCTTTTTATTATTTTACTGACAATCCACAATTTTTCCTCTCATTGTGAAACCAATGAAAAAATCTAATAAGACTTGATTGGAGACTAATTCAAATGAAATCCATATACGTGGAGTATGCTCCCACAAGAATGACCCCTATATTATTAAAACAAACCTGTAAAGCTGTGCGTGTCAAACATATTCAGTCTGAGCATCCACTTTACCTCTTGGCAGTGCAGAAAAAGTTCAAAACAAAGGCAAAGCCTTCCCACGTGGGGCTCCTTTTAGTTGGAGGAGTCACCAGAGGGTGCATACTAAATGAAATCACAAACTGCCTGGAGGACCCCACTGCTGTTATGTATTTTGTTTGTGTTTTTTTGTATTTTTCCTCTTTAATTTTACCAAAGTAGAGGGCACTGCTCATTGTCCGTTCCAGATTCATCCAGCAGTGTCTAGACAGTGTCTGTTAGTACCTAGATTATCATGAAAAGTTAAATTTGTATCTCTAGAATTCTGGCTTTCTATTTATAGCCTTTTATGTGTCCAACCATCCACCTGTCTGCAGTGCACACTGCATTTCAATTCAAGTATCTAAATACCTTTCATTAGCAGCTATTATTGCCTGTCGACTGAGCAGCTGGAGGGAAACACTCCACTCTGAAACCTTTGATTGCAATAGCTGTAAAAGTACACTTAGTAATTATACATATAGAACTCCCATAGGTGGTCAGACTCTGTGGGAATGTATTGTGTGATTCAAGATGGAGCCCATTACCTTTCTCTGTTAAATTAAGCTCTGCAGTCTTTCTTTCTGTCCTGTCAGTCTGGCAATATCAGTTAGTCTATCACTTTGGTCCTTACTGATCTCCTGACTTTTCATCTAGCACCACCAACAGGTCGAAGTGTTCACTTATCCATATGTGAACTACTGACTTACTGTCAGTAGGTCCTGACAGTAGGTACAGATTTTACCTCTAGCACCATCATGGGTTTTTTGGTTTGGTTCTGAGAGAAATGCCTGGATAACTGTGAGCTGTTTTGCAATGAAATTTGGTACAGACATTCATGTCTTTGTGAGGATGATTTGTAATAACGTTGGTGGTCATTTAGCAGCATCAACAAATAAAAATTTAAATTTGCTAAAAACTTCACTTTACAACTAAATCCCTTCAAAACTATTGATATTCCAATAAGGCCTCAGCTATACTTTATATTTAGTGCTATTTGGCAAATGTCAGCATGCTAACACAAAACTAAAATGGTGAATATGGTAAACATTATACTTGCTAAACATCAGCATGATAACATTATCATTGTGCACATGGTAGCGTGCAGACTGTAGCATTTAGTTCAAAGCACCACTGTGCCAACTCTGTGAATCTCTTTGTCTCCACTTGTGGTAAAACTTACTGAGAGGCTCAGAGGAGAGGAATATTACCTGAGACAGGTTTTGGTGTTTGTAAGGCAGTAGGTGAGTCTAGAAAGGAAGGATTTGGGTCAGGAATGTGTTTGGTGTCTGCTTAAGGATGGGCTAGAGGAGCTGAGGGATGGAGAAGGAATGAAGAGGAAGGCAACTCTTCAGCTCACCAAGATATACAGTTTACAGCTGTGCATGTGTATCTACAGATCTCTATTTTTGTATGTGTTTCCATTTTTATCTAATCACAACTATCTCCATGGTGAAACGCGAGGAGATAGATGTTCTACCTCCTGTGAGATATAACACATATTGTTGTCTGCTTGATGTTCTGGAAAATACTCCTTCGTTGTCTGTAGTGAATGTGTGAAAGCAACAATGATAATTGCATTTGTGACGACAGTGACAGAGTCATGAAAAGACCCCCACAGACATAGAGCATCAACTATGACAATCAGCTCTAGGTGGGGATTATTGCACAGTGTCTTATCATGGCAGTGTTATACAGACTGTGAATCACTGGAACCAATGCACATGCACTCTCGCTCCATCTCACTCATTCACACTACTATATGCACACACACACACACACACACACCCATGTCCTACTCTCTCTACGCTCATTCTCCCACGGGCTATATTCCTCACACGCACACACACACACACACACACACGAATGGCCGCACAAAAGAGGGCATGATAGGAATGATAGTACAGATGGCATACTAGAGTAATATTCTCCATATGGGAAGGTAAGATCGTCAGAGCAGTCGTCTGGGGAGAAGGAGTAAGGGAGATCTGTAGAGAGAAAGTAAGGGAGAAAGAGGCTGACCTTCTGTTGTACATGGCCACAGGATTGTACAGGATTGAATTTAGTGATGTAAAGTAATAGTAAGTATATGGTTGTAAATGTAGTTATAAAAAGAACGATTTCACATTAAGGTGTCCATTCAGCCATATGTTTATTTATTTGGAATCTGTATCAAATCATATTTTAGTGTCCCTCTGGTATATGTAGTTGTATTATTATATTAATAATGAATTGTTATAATTGAGTTTCTGCCATCATACCTACCTCCGGCTATGATAACACTGGAGACACAGATACTCAGTCTTGAAGTGTGCTAACTTATAGAACTAAAAGACTAACTTTATAAACTCAAGTACTGTTACTTTAAACGCAAAATACGGACATATGGAACACAAGCTGCAGCCACATTGTCAAGAAGCCCCAATTGTTTATTGCACTTTGTTCAGCTGGAAGGAATTACTTTGATTTAACATATTCACACTGTATATTTTCTCTTTGGAAGCCATCCATGTAAAGTCCATCACAGACAAATACAGTACACAGAGGAAGAACTGCATCTAGTTGTATTTTAAATTTGATAATTGCTTTACTTACAACTACATGTTACATGGAATGACTCATATTAATGTACTGAAAATACTAATTGGTTTATTTATTACTCCATGTTGAGGTTAAACATATTGTAGTTATTATGGTGAGCATTGTTTCTACTAATTAATGTAATGTAGAGATTATCCCGTAGACACAGATGATATGTTTGAATCAAACTAAGGTTGTCTTAATTGGGCTTTCACCTCACATTATAACCGCATATTATTACTTAACTACAAACTGTGGTTTATTTCCTCTTCTTTACATTTTTGGTACCTTGGTCTGATAAATACTTATTTGTGGTTGGCTGTGCTATGTTTGGTAACTTGATGAAAAACACTTTTCTGTTTGGCTGGCATGTGTTTACTTTGCTACCCTGTACTGCGGATCCCTCGAACGCAGTCATGGCTTTGTCATTCATTATTTAATGCATCTGTAGTTTGGCTCAAATTCATATCCTTGTAAAAATGCTAAGCAATCGTTGTAACAATGCGCCAATAATGTGAGACAGTATTCGGCCTAGTAAATAAATAAAGGTAACGTAGCTTCGTAATGTCTTTTTTTAAAGTCAAACATGCACCTGATCATGGATTTATTCATTATATATAGACAGAAAGAGAAACAGCTATGGCACAATCTGACACAAAATTTCCTACTGAACCAACTAGGGCACTATCTGTAAGAAAGGGTAATCAACTATACAATTTACCTTCATAAGAGATACTGAATGGCATTATTCTGCATACTCCTCCAAATCGCTTTCACAGTTTTGTAGAATCAACTCGAACAGACTGGAGGGTATAGATTGTAGCTTCTTTTTATAGAGCAAATCTATTTTTCATGAGATGACTTTATGCATTTGTAGCTCCCTGGACCTTTTGAGTGTTTGCCTGCTGTGGATGATAGATACAATGCTGCTAACCGAGAGTAAATGAGAGATGGGAGAAAGAGATACAGAATAGAAAGATTGAGAAACATGCCTTTCGTTATTAATTGGAACAAGATGGGATATTTTCTCTCAGGCAGATCACAGGCTACAAACTACAGTATTCTCCCAATCTGTGTAGGTGTGTTCCTGCATTTGTGCACATCCAACCATCCATCTAAGCATTTGTTCATATCTTGCATGTGTCTTTGCACATTCATCTTCCTATTTCATTTTGTGCATACAATCATCTGCTCTGTTTATTTGTGGTTATCTGCACGCAAACAGCTTAGCCTTGAGAGAGAGATAGAGAGAGAGAGGATGAGTCATTATCAAACATGGCTCCTGAGGTCTTGATATGCAGATACATGTGTATGCATACATGATATGCATATAGTGTATAAGCTCAGTGGTGTGTGTAAATAGCATGGTTCTCTTCTGTGGCTGACCTAAGCCAGTCCGTGAATGTTTTTTGCACAAGACAGAAATGCTATTTATCTGGAAGAAATAATTATTTAATTATTTTAGCCCCGCAATTAAGATGCAAAAAGATATGAGTACTGTCTCACAAAATGCAAAAATAAAGTTGTTCATGCTAGTTTGAGTATGATTTGTTATGCATAGAGGAGTACCCCCCTATCTCTGTAAAGCAGGCTGATAATGACAAAGCCCTTGTTTAACAGACTTGTGAGAAGTATTCTGCTGACATGCAGCTCTGGAAAAAATTAAGAGACCACTGCAAAATTATCGGTTCTCTGGTTTTACTATTTATAGGTATGTGTTTGAGTAAAATGAACATTGGAAAATTTGGAGTGGTCTCTTAATTTCTTCCAGAGCTGTACATCATTCTTCCTCTAGTCCTTGCAAACGGTTTGGCCCAGGTTCCCAAGCCAATTACTGTAAATTGATAATGTTTACTGAACTCACAGGGCTAAATTGCACCTATTTATGGTTTTTCTTGGACTTTTATGTGTTTGTTTCACATGCCAACACATCTCTGTGGATGTTATACTAATTAAAATCTGCAATATCAACTGCTGCAATGTCTAAGCTGAAAAACAAAAACCTGCTTAACATTTATTTTCACACAGTTTTTCTGTCAAGGAGAAATCTGTTTCAGGCAGCTTTCTAACTAGGACATTCTGGTGCTGTGCGTGTCTGATAAACTTTTTTCATTGTATTCATTTGGGCAAATCCTCAGCATTAGATTCCCTAACCAGGAAAAAATTAAATCACTAAAAAACACAGTGTGAAGGAAAGTTGAGAACAGAAAGCTGTGCCCACAGCTGTTTATTGTGACTTGAACTGCAAGCACAAAACCTGCACAGTAGCTGCAATGTGTTTATACATCTTGCTGCCCAAGTATGTACATGTGCATTTGGTCACAACAGCATTCTGATTGTCACGATAATGGTGATTGAAAAACTGACGGACGGCTGTGGCTCAGGAGGTAGAGCGGGTTGTCCATGAACTGATCCCTGGCTACTCCTGTCCATGTGTCGAAGTGTCCTTGAGCAAGACCCTGAATGGGCTGGCCAGCACCTGGCAATATGTGTGAGTTTGTGTGAATGGGTGTGGGAGAGGCAAAATTGTAAAGCGCTTTGTCTGTAAGGAATAAATGCAATCTATTTACCAATTAAGTTCATGAATCCTCGATGAGCTGCTTGTAGAGTGTGAACTATATTCTACTCTTCAGTATTATTTCAATTGTTCTGTTTTTGTTCATATCCACTTTGTTAACAGCTAACAGCAGAGTATTTCTTTCATTTTATTATAACTGATAGCTAACCATTCCTGAAATCATATAATGTGCATATGTTTATGAGAGAAAGTTGAACTTTGATTTTGATTTCCAGGTACTCATAGACCCTCTTGTGAGTCAGCTACTGTTACACTAGCTGTCAGTTCTCAGGGTATCTTTCCCATAGAGGATTTCTATTACCACTAAAATTAGGTTATGGGGGTTTTCTGTCCATTTCTTTCCAAGCTTTAATAAAAGCTTTGGCCATGGCATTCCATCACCATTTAATTCAATGCCATATCTCAATATAACAGAGGACTCCTATACTAGCTTTAGTCCCTCCCAAATAAGTCATCTTGTTAATAGTGCTCCAGGCTCACTGCGAATGACACACGATTAAAGCAAACATCACGTAAACTTGAAAGGAAATGGCATTCCACCAATCTGGAAGAATCACATTCAGTCTGACAAGAAAGTCTTAAACAGTATAGGAAGGCCCTCAGTAATGCCAGAGCATACTAGCAAACTAGAGGAAAATGAGAACAACCCGAGGTTTCTTTTCAGCACTGTAGCCAGGCTGACTGAGAGTCACAGCTCTATTGAGTCATGTATTCCTATAGATCTTAATTATAATGACTTCATGAGCTTCTTTAATGATAAAATCCTAACTATTAGAGACCAAATGCAGCACCTCCTGCCCTCAGCTGGTACTGAGTTATCTTCAAACACAGGAATCCTAGTAGCAGCTATAAAACCTGATATACATATATTTCTCTCATTAACTAACTTCAATGATTTCTTCATCTAAGCCATCAACATGTCTCTTATATCCCATCCCATAATAATAATATTATATTATTATATTATTATTATTATGTCTCTATTATCACTATGTCTCCCATCCCATAGCTGTAATTAAATTCTTTAAAAGCCCACTCTTGATCCAGGAATTTTATCAAACTATAGACCAATATCTAACCCTCCAATCAGTTGTGTGACTTCCTACACAGCAATAAGGTGTTTGAGGATTTTCAGTCATTGTATAGAGTGCATCATCCCACAGAGACATCACTGGTGAAATTTACAACTGACCTTCTAATAGCATCAAATAAAGGACTTGTCTCTGTACGTGTTAGGTCATAGTGCTCCATTCGATACCATTGACCATCACATTCTATTACAAAGACTGGAACACTTAATTGGCATTAAAGCTGGTTTAATTCCTATTTTTCAGATCGATATCAGTTTGCACATGTTAATGATGAGTCATCCATGCACGCCAAAGGTAGTCACGGAGGTCCACAAGGTTCTATGCTTGGACCAATTTTTTTTCACCTAAAGCTTACTCAATATTATTAGGAAACACCCCATGCATTTTCATTGCTATGCAGATAATACCTAATTTTATTTATCAACTAAGCCAGATGAAACCAATCAATTAGTTCAACTTCAAGTAGATACTTATTTATCAGTAGCTTAAGAAACCTTCCATTGAAAAATACAGAGGCTAGCTTGAAACCAGGCCAGAGTTGGACCTTTTGTTTCTGAGGGAGGCATAATACACTGTAAATCTTTGGATTACCTCATGTTTACACATTTCTCTCCAATGTTTTTGTCTTGGGAAAGTTAACTAGCAATGCCCTTATTTTCAGTTGTGTGGCCCCACTTATTCATTCATTGGATATGTCTTTGTACAACCTTCTCTATCTTTTTTTCAATGGCCACTGAAGAGCTCCACTGGAGCAATAAATATTGAGTGCCTTGTTGAAGGGCACCCCACCAGTGGTTGATGAGAGAAGATAGAGCACTGCTCATTGTTTTGTCCTGAACCTCACTTGAACCAGCCATTCTCTGGTCACAGTCCTATTTCTCTATCCTAAATTTTGACACCACCCCAACTGGGCTTACTCTGACATTTAAACATGGTTTGCATGCTTCATTCGCTAGAGTCACCCCAGCATTTTGACAGATTATTCTCTAATAACAACCTTAGGTTCCTGGTCTCTTGTTGCTGAAGTGCTTGACCATCATTTTGAAACGATACCTGCTCACTCATTGAAATTCTCTGGATGAAAGCCTCAGCAAAAGGCTAAAATGTAAATTCAGATACTTTGTAAAGGAAAGGGGGGTTGAAGAGCATGCAGCAACCTTTAGGGACTTTGTAGACTTCTGGAGCCAATTCATTATCCCTTCACTGAGAAAGAGCAACATGAAACTGCACTCGTAAACCAAGGACAACATACAAAATAGATTAGGTTCACAGTTATGTGTTAAAGGTCAGTTTAAATGCTTATGTGGGCAGCCCAAGAATTTTAACAGCAACATTTTTCGAAAGGTTTCTGCTGGAATCTGAAAAGCTGGGTCATGTGTGGTTTAGTCTGGTAAGACTCAAACAGAATGTAACGCTTTCAACCATGACCATTTGTGGTTATGTCTCAGGAGACTTTATGTTTGATTAATTGTGATTTGATTTTCATGTGTGTGTTTGCACAATATATATAACTGATGCTGTGAAGTGTTAGCAAGTTTATAGTGGAAGGATATAGTGGAAGAGGGAGGTTTATGAGCATATAGTGCTGGTGAATAAGACAGAGAGTGTGTGTGCATGTGTGTGTCTGTTTAACTTTCATCAACAGAGATTGACTTCTTGCTTGAGGACAAGTACTGTTCACTGTGTTGCTACCCTGCAGTGTGTCTGTATGTGGAGCCTCCCAGGTGGACTGAAAGTGTAGTTATATTCAGAGCGGTGGACACTCGCAGGAATGAGTAGAGGGAAAGGACCCATTCTCTTACACTCCCACTGTCTCTTCATTTCTCCTCTCTTTTTACTTTTTGTTATTCAGGTGTGCTTTGCAGAGCCTTGTGAGCCAAATGGTCTCAAAAAGTCCAGGAGATAAATTTGAGCAACAGACACATCTCGCAGCTTTGCCTCTGACAACTTTAATTAGGGATACTGCTGATTTCATCATGCTTCATATTAATCAGTGTGTTTGTGTAGGTGCATACCAATTAAAAATCATGGCAATCACAATATTTGGTAAACAGATACCAATGTCAACGTCTAAACAATATTACCACCAATTATCTGCTATTTTCCTTTTAATGAAAATGGAATGCTCAGATTTTGAGCTAAGAAATATATTTTTAACAACTTATCCAAACCCCATCTTTCTAACATACTGCAAGAACCTGTGATTTCCAGATATCTGTGAAGTGTAAATATTACATTGATCAGCGTTTGCATTGTAGCAGGCATGCCATGAGCTATGTGACAGGTTAGCCTAGATAAACACACTGGGGAGAATGTCACCAATCATACAGCATCACTCGTGGTCTAACCACATTCACATTCAACTGTGGAGAACAATGGAGGATGCAATAAAGCCAATAGCACTGCAGGAACACAAAAAAAAAATCAATACTTATGTCCGTAGGTCCATTTCTATGGTACATGCAGTTTCCCTAAATGCCGAAATACACTCCTGTATTTCTCAAAATGCTGGCAATTACGTCAAAGTCAAACCACGTCGGGAGGCTTAAACTGAAGGTACTGCACACTTATTTTGTCAAAGAGTGTACATTCTTCCTCTCAAGGCACAACATATAATAGTCTCTACAAATTGGAGTTCCACTTGACTGGTGCATTACTATCACCAAAATTGACACTAACACTTTACCGATCCCCATGCAGACATGCTATCTTCACCTCCATCAGTAGTTGAGAGACTGCTGGGTCGGCTGCAGAACGAAGCTCCAGAGATTCAGTGTTTGTAGGCGAGGGAGGCGTATCACTGAATTGGAATAACAAACAAGTAAGATTTGGTACTCCTAATTAAATAGATGTCTTTGCTCATTCTAAGTGAGATAGGAGGCACTTAGGGCTTGTGTCCACCAAGCACCTCTTTTTCTTTTAGCCAGCAGCAACACTTAGCAGATGCTTGGGGAAAGTGCTAGTCATGGGTCCTACTGTTGCTATGAGACGATATGAGACTGCTGGAAGCACAAAGCTCTTTGGGTAAAATTGGTTTTTAACTTTAATCACACTAGCACATTGACTAAAAATATGCTCAGCTCTTAGCACTTCAAGAAGCAAACATATTTTTTCATTACAAATAAGGAGGTGAAGAGGCCAGCAAAGAATATACTGATGTAACTTGAAAGCTTTCAAAACTTAATCAGAGGAATGAGGTGATATACATCATGACTGCAGATTTGTATTCACTTATACATATATGACATTTTCTCCCTAGTGTCCTTTAGAATAAAATACTTACCAGTATAATGTACATATCTTGCCTTTTGTTTTTGCCAGATTATCCACTTATATATTCAACATTAAACTCATATAAGAATCCATGTAAGACAGTAGTGTGGCATCCTCTTTCTACTGTAAATTAAAGCAGTCTGTAATCTACTGTACATGATCAATGGATGCCTTATATACATTTTGCATACTTTGTAGAAACAGAGGGTAGTGTACCACTATGCTTTTTTATCAAATAGTGTCAGAACTCAACTTTAAGATCTGATAGGGTTACCATCAGATATTCTATACCCTGCCACTGGTTTTACTTTCATTTGATTCCAGTAATATAGAGGCAATTTTACAACACATTGTGTAGATGCTGGTGTAATATAGAACTTTCCTTGCCAGATAAAGGAATTTACAGTTTTCCTCTGATTCACACATTGATGGCACTCCAAGCGATGCCTGTCCATCAGTAGCAATTTGCGCTTCACAAAGGGCACTTTGACATATGGACATGTGGAGCCGGGCATTGAACCTACTACCATGCAATCAATGGACAACTGGCTGTACCTCCGGTGCTTGAATTGAATTGGACTTGTCTTGAATTGAAGTGAATTTGACCAAATCATATCAAAACAAGTCCAATTCAATTTAATGGTAGCGAAAAGAGAAGCAGAAATGAGAGGCCAGAGGACAAACAGAGATGGAGAAGAAGACGGAGGGGACAAGCAGGAGGGTGAGACAGATGGACTGAAGGAAGAATGAGGAATAGCGAGTTGAGGAGAGAGACAGCAGGAGAAACGGGTTGTGGGATGTCATTTCCTGTGTTCAATTACTGCTCTGTTTATCTTGTGAGCACACTCAATCACTGTGCACCTACCCAGCTGGAAGGGCACACACAAACAAACACCTGTGTGTGTGTCTGTGTGTGTCAGACAGACATATACACAAAGAGGAGGACATATTTTTATTACTTTTCAAGACATTCCATCAAGTAATATTCTGATGGATAAGGATAGATGTACAACACACACACAAACACACACACTCACACAAATACACACCATTGTGCCCAAATTCACGTTTTGGCTGGAATGTGCATCTCATCTCTCTGGTCCCCTGAGAAGCCACATCCTCACTCAGTATCTCTCTCTTCCTCCCTCCCATTTCTGACGTCAAAGCAGAGACAAGGACAACGATAAAAATGAAAGTGATAGAAGCAGAGAGATAGTTTCATTTTTTATAGCAACAGTACTATAACCGTGCTATAAGAGAAGGGGAAAGATTCTCAATATGCAGCACTGTGCATCAGTCAGTGGTCAGCGCTTTGTTCTATGGCACTGCAAGAAAAACTTTTGAGATAAGATGGACCACTTACAATTACCCAGACTAGTAACATTCATTGTCTCTGAGTTATTTCTTTGTCTTACTGTGTGTTACGAGCTAAGCTAACCAAAGATTAAGCATGGTCTTGTCAAATCATATAATAGATTTATTTTTCCAATCGTCATTTGTAGGTTTTACAAGGCACGGACAAATGATTTTGTCCAGCCGATAGGGGCATCAGATCAGAAAACGCTTCTGTGTGTCATTTTGGGATGGTACAAACAACATATTTTAATGTTTATTTTGTAGAGCGAGTTGGCTGTTTCAAAGAGCTTCCATCAGTTTATATATGCGGAGGAAAATCTTGATACAAATGAGATTGAATCACTGTGCCTTATGATACAACATGAAGAAAAAAGAGACCATTTGATGTTAACTAATATTTTTATAGTCCCAGCAGTCCCTGCTACATGCACTCTGTAATACTGTATCTACTTATGCCCTAGTTAGCTCTCTGTAGGATTGCGGTACAAAACACTCATCATGTTTCGGCACTCTGAAGGAGCAATCACACAGAGAAGTGTCACAACAGAAGTATCCGCTTCTGTACCGTGTTGGGAGAAAATGGCTCCATGCACCTGGGGCTGTCGGGTCCATGTGTGAAAGTGACAAGTTGAGAATATTTGAAGGTTTGTGCATGGCTACAGAACCGCACGGAACATTTTAAAAAAGCATCACAAGAGCGGAGCGTATGCCAAGTGTGCCAAAGGAAACCAGTGGTTTCTTTATGTGATCGCTCCCACAGAGGGAGATGCAAGCACAGTGCTTACATACAGTATGGGTCCAGCATAGTGAGTGAGCTTCTCTTTCCCTCCTCACTTTCTTCTCTTCTCCTTCTGTCTGCTGTGATAAATGGTTTTGATATCAGCCATGTTATGTTTGTGTGTGTGTGTGTGTGTGTGTGTGTGTGTGTGTGTGTGTGATGAATGAGTGTTCGTACCGGACAGGCCCACAGGGCTTCAGCTACTGTTAGTAGTGCTTAAAGATGACTGGAGTAAAAAGGCTCTCTGTCACATCTCTCTCTCTCTCTCTCTCTCTCTCTCCCTCTCTCTCACACACACACACACACACACGCACACGCACACGCACAGATTAGCCCTGTTTAAAGAATTGTGTCCCCGGGGAACACAGCATGGCACTATGACAGGTGACATGTCGTTTCCTTCTTTTCTTCTCTCTTATTTTTTCCCTTCCTCTCTCCCTGTATCTATTTTTTTTATCTCTTTGGCCGCAGACCTCATTGGCAAGGCAAAGTTTCAGCAGCACATCACCAATATCGTATATGCTGCTGCAAACGTGTGTGTGTATCTACGTGTGCACGCATGTGTGAATGCCTGTTTTACTGGCGTACCATGGTGTGAGCAGATATGATTTGAGCCACAGTTTTGCTGTGATCCTCTTTTTGCCAGGTTTAGTATTAAACCATTTATAACACGCCTCAGTGAACACAGGTCCTAGGGACATTTTTAATAATGTTGCCATGCTAACGAGCATTGTTTCATTCCTTAGAGGGTATGAGATTCAGAAAGTTGCTTGAAAGTTCATCAAAAATTATGCTTTGTCATGGCGACACATTCATTTTCTGGATGTCACGGACCAAACTGCATATTTCCATAACAATGTCATTAAAATGCGTATGGCAGCTATCATCTTAGCAGCTAAACCAACATTCAAGGATCCTGATTAGGGACACCCTGTCTTACAACGTTCTTGAAAAGACAACAGATAATCCTGCTCTTATTAGGCCGTGGTCAAGTGCTGTTCTGGTACAATTCAATTAAATTCAGTTTTACTTATATAGCGCTTTATCATAACAGATTTATCTCCTAGCATACAACACAACACTACAGACCCAACTGCCAACTCAGGCCCAAACTCTGCAAGATTTTATTTACTTGGTTTGATTTTAGAGACATATATCTGTTTACGTTTTCAGCTTTTTGAAGGCAGTTTTTGTAAATAACCATGCCAATTAAGCAAACGTCTCAGCAGTGTGTATTTTGGTGGTATATTACAGCTTTAGTGCCAGGATTCTCTGATTGTGGTCAGTTATCTGAAATTGTCTGAAAATGTTGTGACAGATTTGTGTGCTTAACATGCTCTCTCAAGGCAATGGCCTACTGTACTCGAATTCAGCAGTTTGTGGGTAAAGCCTCTTGGTCGTTTTGACGGGAGAGCAACAACTCTGTCACTGAGATTGTCTCTGTCACAGACCAGCCTGTTGTTCCAAGTAATGTGCTGAGCTAAGAGATATGAAAGATACGAAGACAATAATGAGATATCACCAAAATGTGTTGCTGTAATTTCCTCATGACTTTACAGAAACGGAAACAGAAGTGCTGATTGGACATATCCATGGCTCATTGGACTGAGATACTATAACAGTTTCAACCAACATCAATGTCACTTTTGCATGTAATTCCCTCGCTCCCCATTTTCTTGTCACTCTCCATTTTTACTGTTGATTAACGCAGAGAAATGCCACAATCTTAAAATTGAGAAGTGATTTCTGAGGCCGATGATTTCCCCAATGTGAACAAACTTCACACTACATCACAATAGGATATTAAAGGTTATAGAGTGATATCCGAAAATTACTATTTATGAAATGTCAAGGCCTGCCACCCATTTGGTACTTATAAAGAATTTTTTTTTTTTCAAAATATCACTTCTAACTAAATGGTAGATATTTTTGCGAGAGGTTGTGCATGTCTTAATGTTATTGGTCTCACTGTTCAGACAAGCAGAAAATAAAAGACTCTATCACATGGGAACATACAAAAGGTGAACCCATAAACAATAAATAAAGTTTCAAAAAAATCACACGCGCATATATACGATATATATAGTATACAGTATGTGCGTGTGTGTCTGTGATTTTTTATTATTATTAATGAATCAATTCTTAAGATAAACCTTTGGAAATAATGAAATCATTAATAATTTTATTACAAGTGGAAACTGTATTGTAAAACAGGATGTTGTCAGTGAACATTTTACTGATACGTATCAACATGTTGTGTCTTGCCAGATATGTTAATTAACAACGTTTCCTAATTATGTTGATAAAAAAGTGTTCACAACAAATTTACAACAGCAAACATATTTGCTGTTGTAAATTTGTTGTATATAAATGTACTTTATATGAGACCAATTCATTGTATATAACTGTTAAAAAAAATAATAAATGGAAATTCAATATCAAGCAGTGAAGCTGTTATTGTAGCATATGCACAGGTCTGAAAAGTCACAGTCTCACTAGAGGAAATCCAATCAGAGAAATTAATAAATGAGCCGTCAAAGAATACTTTGCTAAAGAACAGCTAAATAATGTGTAAGGGATCGAAACCAGCATCATCCCTTTTGTATCCTAAACTTTTACCCCTGTCAACAATAGAATATATAGAAGCCATTACATTCCTACCAACCTTCCTTGTTTACTTCACTTTGAGAATATTTAAATTCTCACTTCGAATAATCACAGCCAACTGTAAAAATGATCATTTTTAAAATGATCCTCGAGTGAAAACTGAGTCCTCACACAGTTGATTGTCAATGATTTCCTTAAAAAGACATTTTGTTTTCTTATTATTTGACTGCACAAGAGAGGAAGCCATGTGTCAGCAACTATTAGCATATTCACTCACTGCGACAACACCAAAGGCCATAGAGATAGCTCTCCCCGTCTTGAGGAACCCGCCCTAATTTTCCCCAATCAGTACTCTTATTCTTAGAAGCTTTATTCATGCAGCCTGAGGGACAGGGCCTGCAGGAGAAGTCGGGGGAGGAGGAAGAACAGGTGAAGAGAAGGGGAAAGATTTAGTCAAAGAGAATAAAGAAATGACAGTGAAGTGTGGCAGTTTTATCCAAAAGCCTTTTCTCCTGCCGTCCCTCACCCCTGACCCCATATTCAGCCCTGTATTCAGACACGGGTGCCAAAAAAAGAAAAAGAAAAAAGACATATTCTCAATGGCCTTAAGGCAGCACTGTGCATGTGTGAGTTTGAACCTGAATGTGTGTGTATGCACTGCATTTATTTGACAACCCACCTCCAACACAGGCACACACACAGGCACATAACACAAAGAGCTGTGAGAGCATTTAAGGACAAATTTCCAGTCTTTTCTTTTCCTTCACTGGCCTGCAGGGCTGGTTTCTCACTGTCTCTTTCTGCCTTTTTGTAAATATCCACCTTCAGCATCCAATTTCATCTGCGTTTCCTTCCCTAAATCCATGTTCTCTCTGCAGAGTCTGCTTGATGGACATACTCTCCCTTGTCACTGTCGGAGCCCCTTGTCGGTTTTGGAACTACTCTCTTCCTCGCTCTCTCTCTCCCTTCCAGTTTTTCATTCCTTCACTGAGAACAACCGACGCTCCCTTTTCCTCTCTGCTTGAGGCGGTTTTCTGAAAGAGAGATGATAGACAGACAGGAGAAGGAGGTCAAACAGAGGGATGAATGGCCTCATTCACCAGCACAGCAAACCAGACGCACACAGATACAACACAACACACTAGCACTCGTAATAATCACTGCCCTGTTTATGAAGCTTTATTGAGGCTCAGTTATCTTGTAAACTACGTTCTAATGGAGGGGATCAGGTATGAATATTGATTGTTAAGCATTTTCTTTTATCTTTCTCCATAATGCTGCCGGTGAGCACAGCTGAGGCCTGGTGTCGGTGTTAACGTCTCTGAACTTGAACATGGTGCCATGTTTTATATCATAAATGTATTTTATTAAACAAGATAGATGACAAGGGTAACATATCTATTAGTTATAAGTTATTAGAATATGTCTCTGGGAAGGAAACTACATGGCTATTTAATTCTACATAAGTCATTCATAACACATGTTTGGTGTCCTCAGCTGAAAACAGTTGGTCCCTGCTTAAACTTTCCTCTTTTCCCTTCTTATTTTCGTGTATTCTATAAAATAACCAAGCTTGCTTTCTTGAAGAGTTTTGATCCTCCTTCTTTGAGCTTGTCATCATAACATTGCTACTTAGAATAGATGAGATGTTGTTGTTTGTGTTAAAAATAATGGGTCCATGTTTATCTGGGGATGTTAGATTATTTAAATCTAGTGAAAAAATACAAAAAAGTCCTATTGAAATACAATAGTGTTAATGATGTGATTCACATGGATTCTTTACCTCTACATGATAGTTTTTTTAAAACCGCATGCAATATTATTTATCATCATAGTATCATATTTGATAAAATTCCCATTTCTAACCTACGAGGTGCCAGTGTTGTTTTTTCCTGAGAAGTTGGCCCATTGTGCCATAATCTATGTTGTAGTGTAGAGCAGCAAATATGAAATCCATACAGTGACTGTGCTCTGTGCCAGATACTATTGATCTGCAGACTTTGTCTTCTGTCTTGTCTCTCCTCTTTAAAAGAGCTGTTGTGCCACTGTCAGTATAGAAGTAGTGTTTCAGTGTCTTTGAAGAAGCAACCTTTACTGTACATTGGCATGTTTTCTAATTCAGTCACAGTTATATATCCCAAATATTCTGCTGGGTCTCACACAACAGTCAGTCATTCAATCAGTGTTCAAGATACATGCAGGAAACAGCATTAAGTGTACATTTGTGGGGGACGCCATTAATATAGTCTGTAAAACTGGTATTCATAATTCACTTTCCAGTATTTCTATTGTACTTGAATTGCATGTACTATGTTCTATCTTCTTTACTACTGAACTCCAGACCTGATCTTTTGTCTGTCTTTACAATGCCACTGCTTTGGAGAGCTGTGACAAGCTATCAAACACTAAAGAAAAATAGGCAGTGTGCCAGTACCATTCGCTTGGAGCGAGCAATGCCATTGAAATCACTGAGGCACAGAGATCTCCCCATTCTTGAATATTCAACACACTAATGCTACCCAGAAAGCCAGGGGCATGCAGAGACATTTGAGAGGCAGTGGCTCAATTCAACAATGGTCCCTCGAAACGTAATGGACAGCTACTGACACAAATATACTATTGTCTATATACTATATATACTATAAAGTGTGTTAAAGATGAGATCAAGATTTAGCTAAAGATATATTAGCCTTTACTCTAAGCCATATCTATTTCTGTTCCTGCCACTTCTCTGTAGAAGTGCGCTAAAAGTTTATACACCACTAATTTGTAAAAGCAAATGTGTTTGGATGAAAGGCAATGCTGCCCGGATTACGTGTTATTCAGCATAATGAGAAAATGTTCATTTACATATCTGGGAAGTGGCAAAATGTTCATACCGACCTTGCAGTACAATAGCCGCTTGTCGCTAAAGCAAGAAACTAAAGCATTCTTAACATTTGATTGAACTTGGTTAAGGTGAGGGAAAGATTGTGGTCTTGGTTTAATACAGAAAAAGTCAGAAAACGATTGAGACAATGTGTTTATTAACCTTTAACCAAGACCATGACCTTTCATTAACCTTAACCAAAGTGCTCTCTGCCACGCACAGGTCTCAGCAAGTCCCGCGCTCTTTAAGCCTGCCATTCACCCCGACTGCCTTCCTGCAACTCCCGTGTGGTACATAAACGTAGCCCTTCAGTCACTCGACACATGTTGTCTGTAAACATAATCCAGGCGCCGATTATGTTTCGTACCACAAAGCATTTAGCAAAACAAATGAGTTGTATATAAACTTAATTTCTAGGAGACAGGGTTGGACCACGAACAATGTGCAACATGTCTGTGGTTTCATTTTAAAACTGCTGTCTAACCTTAGCTAATCACAGTCAGCAATTAACTGATTACAGCTGTTCTTCTCTCTAAGTGCATTTAAAGCTGTGTTTCATATTTAATAGAGTTTTGGGTACCTCACTTCCAAATATTAATATTAGTGCAGGGAATTTGCCTCATTGTTAATGAGGTAAACGTGTGACTGCTTCTCCTGCTATTTTCTTACGTTGTTGCCTTGAAAACTGAGCCGTGAGTATTTAGTTTGATCAATCTTAAGATACTGTGAGCAGAGTACAACAGCTGTACTTTTCTTTTGCTGCAAATTAAGTCTCAAATTGAGCTCATTGTTTGCTAGTGTAGCTGGAAGCTCAGCATCTTCTGTTTCTAAAAGTTGAAGCCTTACGTGGTGTTAGTATAATATGTATTGGTTTGATCCTGATTTCTGTCTGCAATGTGTAATTTCACTGCAGTTATGAATTTTTATTAAATATCCAGAAAGCTAGTGTTTGTTTTGAGGACTTTGTCAGATGTTTACGTTAGCTTAACTACAACTCACTGAGGATGGTGTAACAGTGTTCAAGATATCTGATAATGTGTTGAAATGAGTAAACATTTCCCATACGGGCCTGAATACTTGTATAATAATATTGTTCTTGGTTACACATTGTCCAGCTACACAAAATGCTTAGTAAAAATGGCACTGGTTGAGACTTAAAAACAATTTCACAGCATCCTTAATTTCATGGATAAAAGGTTTTTACCAATTACCTGAAGTGAAAGCGTACTCATTTAGCATGTGAAATTACTGACGTTGGGTGTGCTAATAAGATTCATTTGGAAGTGGAATAACTATTGGAGCCTCAATAAAAACAACACAACTCTGTGAGGGATACAAATGATTTGTAAAGGTTGATCAACGTGCTCGCCCAAGTGTAGGAATGAAACTTGATTTTCAAGGTGAATTTCACTAAGCACTAGTTACCTCAATGCCACTTTATTACTTTCACACTTAACCACTCCAACAGCAGCAAAACAACTCTTCTTCAGCTTTGTTTTAATATTTGCCCTTCACACAACTGATCATGTTAATTTACACTATGAGCTAGGTGTGTCAGTCTGGATTAGAGCTTCAGTTAGTGCAGAAACTCCACTGCTTGCTATAGGATGCTCCACTCTTTTGCTTTTCTCTTAAAAAAGACCTCCGAAAAGCAGCGCATTGCTGAAACAGACTAGAAACAGGAGATACCTCTCTACAGGATACTACTGGAAATGGCTTAAACATGAAATGTCAGTGTAGATTTCTCTCTAATTATGTAGCTCATAAAAGCTTATTATTGGCATTTACCTTCCTTCACCCTCTAGGTATCACTGTGCTGCACTGTAGGTAACCCTGGGCAATGACAGGAAAGATACACTATGTGGCTTTTAAACTATAGTTTGTATTCCTCATTTACTCACTTGCTTCCTTTATCTTGGCTTTTACCTGCAGGTAATGAGAGCGCACAGTATTTTTGCAGCGTTTCTATGGCTGTCTGGTGAATCTCTCTGCAGCTAGAGGGTTGTTATTCAAAGTAATGGGGGAGAAGCAGCTGCAACATCAGGACAGAAAGTCAGAAAGTTGTACGTGAGTGTCAGAGGATTGGCGGGAGGTGCTTTTGTGTGTTCAAAATGTGCATAGGTCACTGTGTGTGTGTGTGTGTGTGTGTGTGTGTTACTTTTTATGTTGTGCCGTAGTGTGGTGACAGTGAAATCAGTAGCAGGTTTATCTGTGAGCATCTGTTCTTGCTGTCATGTGAAATACAAACAAGTCGGCCGGTCTAGAGACATGAAATGTGCTGAGAAAGAAGGGGGGGGGGGCAGGGAGGGAGGGAGGGGAGAAATATGGGAGAGAGTGAACACATAAAAAACAAAACCAGAGAACCAAACAGAAAGCTAAGATATTAGTGCATGCATTTTTTCTTGCCTGTTATGCAAACTGGAGCAATTTGAATTTGGAAAACAGACTATGAAGTGATGTGCAGAGTATGCACATGATTGAGGGAGCTTTCTCAATGCACAGAGACACGAATGAAGTACACCAGAGACAGGCAGGGGTAGCTTGATATACTGTATAGTGTAATGCAGATAAAGGAGGAACACTTTAAAGAGATTTATGTAGAGGTCTGCGCAGAAAAGGAGAGAGGTTTGATAGACAGATTGAGCAATTAGGAACCCAGAAAAGACAGGAGATTGTGCAAAAAAAAAAATCGAACACGGAGATGGTGAGAAAACAAGTGAAGGGGGAGGCAACGAGAGGTAGAGGGAGTCCCAGGAGCCCTATTGTGTCCGATGCTTTTACTGTGGTGATGATGCACCGTGCCGCCGGTCCCCTCCTCTCATTAAAGCTTTATGAAGCAAGCTTAGCACACATTTTATTACAATGACGCCACTGTTTGGCACATTCCTGCCTTGCGGCGGGGTGGTGGTGGTGGAGGGAGTTGCAGAGAAACAAGCCCATCGAGACGTACATATCAGAAAGGGAATCATGGGAAAAATAAAGGATGTGAGAGTCAGAGAGGCAAAGGCAGGATCAGACGGAATAGATGGCAAATGAGGGACTGAGGAGGTGAAAGAGGAGAGAAAAATAGAGAAAGTGTGGAGAATGAAGAATGAGACATGCATAGAGATTTTTGTGATGTGCTCTGGGCAGACCCAGAGCACATCACAAAAAGACCCAGAGTCTAGGCAACTGCAACTTTCAAAAAAACAACTCATTGGTTGAAATGCGCAAAGCTTTTTCTTCTGCTCCTTTTGTATTTTTGCCATTTCCCCCCCAAATATAGCGCAAATTAATGTAAAGGCAAGGGAATGACATTTACCATGGTACTGCTGTCAAAGACATTCAATTGTATGTTGATTCTCTTTTGTCCTTAGTGCAAGGACATCGTTTGTCGCAGCCACATGAGCCATTTCTCATCAGTAAGAGGCCATCGTGAATGAATGCGTTTCAATCTGCACACATCTTAACCAGACTGTCTCTACATGCTGTTTGCTTCAATCCTTGTCATTTAGCTGCTATTATGATTTTAGATTTGCTCTTATTTTCTGAGCATTTAATTATGAAGCGTAGTCCAATGATTTAGCGTAAACAATGTTATGCATTCAGGGTACTAGACTGTCCTGGTGTCTCAGTAAAATATAGCACCTGTCACTTAGCAGTTTATCACACACAGTCTCATCTCTTTCACCATATTTAATGTTGTTATGTGCTCTCAAGTATCAAATAAAACCTGGAAGTGCAATAAAAATCATCTTGAAAGACACAAAGTCCGTTGACTTTGAGGACACCATGACTCAGCTCCTGCTGAATGACGCACGCTAAGTACGTAGTATGCTTTTTCTCTGAATTGAAGACATTTAGCTCCTGTCATAATCGGAGACTAAATCCCTGCCTTATCGCCTTCTGAGTGCAGGGGCCTCGGCTTTGTTTAATTGCCACAAGCCGAACCGTCAAACCCTCAGTGTTTACCCCCACTGAGGCTTATAGCTGATAATGGAATTACTCTGAGACCCAGGAGGGTGGAGAGAAGGAGGAACAGAAAGCAGAAAGAGGAAGCAGTCATAGACGAAGAGAGGGAGAAGGAAAGTGGGTAGCTGAACGAGAGAGAGTTGCAGTTTCCGCCTTGAAAACAGAGGGAGAAAGGGAGAAAAGGTTAGAGTGATGGCTGGTTGTTGCCAAAAGCATAGTCTGCAGTCCACCCCCATCTTCCTGTTTACGCCAGTGTGACGTATTACAGAGTGGAGAGTGAATTATGACGCAGGACAGAGCTCAAGCTCAAACACACGCCTGCATGAAAGAATCTAGCTGGAAGGACGAATGGGGCTAAAGAGAGGAAGGAGGGGGTGGTATAAGATGATGAAAGAGAAAGCGGGTAAACAAAGAGAAACAATAAAAAGTTTAAAAAAATTTTTTTTAAAAGAGTTGACACACACTTTTAGTCCACTTCACTCGCTGGATCCTTAGAAAGGGAAGCACGTGTTTGTGTGCACACTTCGGCTGATTTGTCAGAATATGCAGGGCTCTCCCTTTTTGTGGAAGCGAGATAACGGAGGACGTCAGTGCTTTCTCACTCTCCTCTCCGCCATGGCTGAATGCTTCGGGGTGTTTAAAGACTGAGTTGCAGTGTTGTAGTGGAAAATGACTTCACATTTGAAGTGAGCTTGCGGCTCGGTCAAGGGTGTTTGTGTCTGTGCGTGCGCGCGTGCGTGGATGGATCATAAGGATGTTAAGCTCTAAGCAGGTGGGATTATTTGACTGTCATTTCCTTAACAACTGTACAAGTAGCCATGTCAGTTTTGGCTGCCAGTGGGAATGATTTTGTGGCAGTGAGCAATTTTGAAAATTGCTTGCCAGCGGCTTGTAGCTTAGTCTGATTTCCACCCATGTACGTGCAAATGTACGCGCTTATACTTTATAATATATGACGAGGCAGAGATGCATTTTGCTTTTAGTGCTATCAATCTGTCTGGTGTCGGTTCGGACGAATAAAAGTTGTTTGCTCCAGAGAAAACTCAACTAGAATAGAATGTTTTCAAGATTCATCTCCGTTTCATTTGACTTTTTGGTACACCAGTCACATTTCTGGGTGCTCACACACACCACTCAAAAGAGGCCTGTTTGTGGGTCTAATTAGGAGTGAGAAGGTAAGTCGCTCATTAAAATGGTTGACGTGTTTAACCAGATTCCACAGTGTGAATTTAATCAAAAGCCATGTGTCTTTCTCTATTACATCCTCTTATTTGCTTGTTTTCTACTCTGTATGTTTGTAAAATCAATGCAGAGCGCACATAAACAGTGTCATTTAGTGTACTCTATACTGTATTTGTGTTTCTTAATATTTCTCCATCTACCCTATTTTTTCCTTCTTCCATCATCGCACCCTCCTCCCTGCCCTTCTCTTCCCTCCTCGCATCAGTCTGTTCTCAGTATTCGAGGGGGGTCTTCGCCATCTTTGGCCTTTACGACAAGCGCTCGGTGAACACGCTGACGTCGTTCTGTGGGGCCCTGCACATCAGCCTCGTGACGCCCAGCTTCCCCACTGAAGGAGAGGGCCAGTTCACCCTGCAGCTCCGGCCGTCCATCAGAGGGGCTTTGCTGTCACTGTTGGACCACTACGACTGGAGCCGGTTTGTCTTCCTCTACGACACAGACAGAGGTAAACGCCGAGTAATGATTATGTTGATAAAAAAAAGGCTAAATTTGATCTCTTAAAATGCATGATTTTGCTCAGGGTTTTGAAAGGGGTTTTCAATATAAACAAGTATAAACATCCAGGGAAATCAATAATTCACTTTGCATTCGTCATTATAAGTCACTGGGATCAGGAATTGCATGACTGGAATAAATTAAAATATATGTTCATTTTTAAAATTCCACTAGTTACCATTGAAGGGCTGCAGTACAGTAGCACCATTTTGTTATAACCGAGACTTTGCCTTACAACTGTTTCCTACTCCATTTTCCTTCCTTGTTGGTTTTAAAGAGAAAGGTCAGATAGGGATTTGGGAAAAGTATGTGAAAGGGGCTGTAATTCAGCATTATATTCTACATTCACTATATGTCAGAACTCTCCAAATGACTGTGACTGGAGCGGCATTGTGTCCCCATGGCACCGCTAGAGATTCATAAACTCTGCTGTGATAACAAGAGCTAACTGGGTAGATCTGCTGTCTTCTATATCTGGGCTTCAATTAAAAACTCAGTTATGTAAGACTGAAATAGATATCCAAATTAATTTCAAACACTTTTTTGTATGAAGAATTAACTGTTAATTTGGATTCAGTTTGACATGGCACACCAAGAACAATATTATAATGTCATCAAGATATAATAATAAGAATCTTTACCCTCTGATGCACATGTTGTGTATTTTATGACTCTGGACCCTGGAGTTCGATGACAATAGGACCTAGTCTGTGGAGGTTTTAAACGGCATAGTTCACTACATTGTTCAGAAAGTCAGCAGTCGGTGCTCTCAGTGCAACAGACCCATGGGCAAGGATCATAGCGAGTAACACACTGTGGTTAATTGATTGTCCGTGATGAGAACACAACATACAAATTCATGAGGATATTGCAACTGTTATGTTTAGAGTTTCTTTATTACTATTGTTCAGTCATGAACATTGAAATCCAGATCCAGTGGTGGACTCAAGCTGTCTGAGGGGCAGATGCAAAAAGAAAAATCAAAAAGGACATCAGCTGTATGCGGTAGAGCATTAGTGTGCGGAAAGTTTCTCCATCAGGCATCATGTTTTCTCCCCCGTTGGACATCCTACAGGGCACTTCATCACATTCCCTTGCATATTGGACCACCTTAGAAGGCACTTTTATCTTCCAGATATATATGTGTAATCAGCGCTCTCTCACTATGTAGCCAGACAGAATTAATATAATGAATTATAATAATAAAAACTAGATCATTCATTTCTTAAAATCCTGGGTGATTGCATAATTTTGTTAAAAAGATATTACAAAGTAACATTCGGCTATGTATTAAATAACAATGAAAATGAACACAGGTCATTTTTTGCCCATGTTCTGCATGCGTTTAAAGGTTTTGAATATATTGTGCATCAGACGGTTAAAATTATATTTGTGGAAAACACAGAAAGGCTGTGCTACTGGATCTGCATTTCCCTGATGAAAGGATACAGCTGCAGTAACAAGGGTGCAAATTGACACTTTTCAGCCAGAAACTAAGGTTTGGCATCAACTTGCAGCGTTCACCTGCCTTTAATTTAGCCATCCCATCATGCAGTGCACGTAAGTTAGTGGAGCAGGCACAGCTGACGCCTTCGGCCCCTAACCACTGTCATGAGAATGCTCAGCACGTTATCTCTCTCTTTCCCTCTCTCTCTCTCTCTCTCACTCACACACACACACACACACACACACACACACACACACACACAGAC